>PVIA01010660.1:0-49973 GCA_004024845.1 Tonatia bakeri
AAGACTAGCAGCTGACTTCTTAATGGAAATGCTCCATGCCAGAATGGATTGGCAAGAAGTATTCCAAGTAATTAAAACCAGAGGCCTGCAACCAAGACTACTCTATCCAACAAAGCTCTCAATTATAATGCATGGGGAAATAAGGAGTTTCCCAGACAAAAGAAGGCTGAAAGAATACACTTCCACCAAAGCAGCAGTGCAAGAGATGCTAAAGGAACTCCTTTAAGAAAAGGAAGAAAAAGAGTGAGAGAGAGTGGAACACAGGTATGATGGAAGTAAAATGGCAATGAATAAATACCTATCAATAAGAAACCTAAATGAAAATTGATTAAATGCTCCAATCAAAAGACATAGAATAGCTGAATGGATAAGAAACTATGATCCACACATATGGTACCTACAAGAGACCCACTGCAGAACAAAAGACCTACACAGACTGAAAGTCAAGGACTGGAAACAAATTTTCCAAGGAAAAAAAAGCTGGGGTAGCAATACTCATATCAGGCAAAATAGACTTTAAAACAAGGGCCATAAAAAGAGACCCAGAAGGTCACTTCATAATACTCATGAAGAATCCATCAAGAAGACATAAACATTGTAAATATATATGCACGCAACATAGGAGCACCCAAATACATAAAGAAAATCTTGGAGGACTTCAAGAAATATATTGACAGCAACACAATTATAGTAGGGGATTTTAACACCCCACTGTCAAAAATGGATAGATCTTTCAAACAAGATATCGACAAAGATATTATGGCATTGAACAATGCCCTAGACCAAATGGACTTAACTAATATATAGAGAGCCTTTCATCTCAAAGAAGCAAAATACACATTCGTTTCAAGTGCACATGGAACATTTACAAAGATAGACCACATGATAGGACACAAAACAAGCCTCAAAAAATTCAAGAAAATTGCCCTGGCTGGTGTAGCTCAGTGGATTGAGCGCGGGCTGCGAACCAAAGCATCACAGGTTCGATTCCCAGTCAGGGCACATGCCTGGGTTGCAGGCCACGGCCCCCAGCAACCACACATTGATGTTTCTCCCTCTCCCTCTTCCTCTCCCTCTCCATCTCTCTCTCCCCCTTCTTTTACCTCTCTAAAAATAAATAAATATATTTAAAAATTCAAGAAAATTGAAATCATATCAAGCATTTTCTTTGACCCCAAAGGGCTGGAACTAGAAACAACCTCATGGAAAAAACTCAAAAACACTCAAACTCCTGGAGATTAAATAGCATGTTATTAAACAATGAATGGGTCAAGAATGAGATCAAAGAAAAAATCAAAAAGTTTCTGGAAACAAATGAAAATGAACTCACAACAATCCAAAACTTATGGGACACAGCAAAGGCTGTCCTGAGAGGGTGTTCATAGCAATACAGGCGTACCAAAAAAAGATAGAAACATTTCAAATAAACAACCTACCCCTACACCTACAAGAACTGGAAGAACAACAACAAAGACAGCACAGAGCAATTAGAAGGAAGGAAATAACCAAGATCAGAGCAAAATTAAAGGACATAGAGACTAAAAGCACAATTTTAAGGATCAATAAATCCAGGAACTGGTTGTTTGAAAAGATAAACAAAATCAATTAGCCTTTAAGCAGACCCATCAAGAAAAGGAGAATGCCCTAGCTCATGTGGGTCAGTTGATTGAGTGGTGGCCTGTGAATCACAGTGTCAGAGGTTTGATTCCCAATCTACGACACATGCCTGGGTTGCAGGCCAGATAGGGGGCACATGAGAGGCAATAACACATTGATGTTTCTGTCTCTGTCTTCCTCCCTCCTGTCCCCTCTCTAAAAATAAATAAATAAAAGCTTAAAAAAAAAGAAAAAAGAAAGGACCCAAATAAACACAATCAGAAATGAAAGAGGAGAGATTATAACTGATACCACAGAAATACAAAGGATTGTAAGAAATTACTATGAAGAAGTGTGTGCCAAGAAATTTGAAAACCTCGGTTAAATGCACAAATTTCTTGAAAAATATAACCTTCCAAAACTCAATGAAGAAGCAGAAAGCCTAAACAGACCAATAACAGCTGATGAAATTGAAGCAGTAATCAAAAACTCCCGGCTCACAAAAGCCCTGGATAGGACCATTCCACAGGAGAAAATTTACACAGAAGTAAAGAAGAGTTAAAACCTTTATCCTTGTCAGACTCCTGAAAAATCAAAAAAAGAGGGAAGACTCCCAAACTGTTTTTATGAAGCCAGCATCCTAATTCTTAACCAGATACAGACAAAACGGAAAGAAAACTTCAGGTCAATATCACTGATGAACCTAGATGCTAAAATTCTCAACAAAATATTGGCAAACCAAAGCCAGCAGTACATTAAAGAGATCATACACTATGATCAAGTGGGATTCATCCCAGGGATGTAATGATAGTAAAATATTCATAAGTCAATACACGTAATACATCACATAAACAAAATGAAAGACAAAAATCACATGATCGTATCAATAGATACTGAAAAGGCATTTGATAAGGTACAGCAGCCATTTATGATAAAAAACACTCTGCAAAATGTGAGTAGAGGAAGCATTCCTCAACATAATAAAGGCTGTGTATGAGAGACCTACAACCAACATCATACTGAATGGGTAAAACTAAGAGCTTTCCCACTAGGATCAGGAACAAGACAAGGATATCTGCTTTCGCTACTTCTATTCAATATAGTATTGGAAGTCCTAGCCACAGCAGTCAGACAAGATAAATAAATAAAGGCATCAAATTGGAAAAGAGGGAGTAAAACTGTCATTGTTTGCAGATAACATGATAGTGTACATAGAAAACCCTATAGGCTCCACCAAAAAACAACTCAACCTACTTAAATGAATTTGGCAAAGCCAAAGTCTTTGGCAAGACACAAAGTCAGTATTCAGAAATCAAAGGCATTTTTGTACACCAATGAGGAAATATTAGAAACAGAAATCTCAAAGAAAAAAAAATCCCATTTGCTATAGCAACAAGAGTAATAAAGTATCTAGGAATAAACCTAGCCAAGGAGGTAAAAGACCTTTATTTAGAAAAGTACACAACACTAAAGAAAGAAGGAAGATACAAATAAACGGAAGCATATACTGTGTTCATGGATTGGAAGAATTAATGTCATCATGATGTCCATAATACCTAAAGGATTCTATAGATTCAATGCAATCCATTTGAAAATACCAATGACATATATCACAGACAGATGACATATATGACAGATATAGAAAAATATTTCAAAAACTTTTATGGAACCATAAACAACCCCAAATACCCTCAGCAATTTTGAGAAAGAATAAAGTAGGAGGGGTCACAATACCTGTTATCAAACTATATTATAAGGCCACTGTAGTCAAAACAGTCTTGTACTGGCATAAAAACAGACACATAGAGCAATGGAATGGAATAGAGAGCCCAGAAATAAAACCATATCAATATAGTTAATTAATACTAGATAAAGAGGGCATGAGCTTATAATGGCAAAAAAAAAAAAACAAACAAACAGCCTCTTCAATAAATGGTGTTAGGAGATCTGGACAGCTACATGCAAAAAAATGAAACTAGACCACCAAGTTACATCATACACCTAACTAAACTCAAGAGGGAAAAAATACTTAAATATAAGTCATGACTCCATAAATGTAGAGGAAAACATAGGAAGTAAAATTTCAGATATCTTATGTGCTGTATTTTTTTTCAATATATCTCCTAGGGCAAGGAAAATATAAACAAATTGCACTACATCAAAATAAAAAGCTACTGCACGGCTAAAGAAACCATCATCAAAATAATAAGGGAACTGACCGTATGGGAAAACACATTTGTCAATGATACCTCAAACAAGGATTTGATCTCCAAAATAGATAAAGAATTCATATGACTACATCAAAATGACAAACAATCCCATCAAAACATGGGCAAAGGACCTGAATGGACACTTCAAGGAGGACATATAGAGGGCTTGTATACGTATGAAACTATGCTCAACATCACTAGTCATCAGAGAAGTAAAAATTAAAATCACCATGAGATACCATCTCACACTGTCAAAATGGCCATCATAAACAAATCAACAAAAATCAAGTGCTGTCCTGTTGGGTACTGCCCTGCCTGGTCTCAGGAAGCTGTGACCCCCTGTGACTTAGGCTGAGTGAGAGACCTCCGGACCAGGAGCCACTAAGGAGACAAAACTTATTCCCCTGGCATGAACGCTACCTGTTCTGTGCCTGGCCTTTAATGCTTGATCAGTTAGCCAATGACAGGTAATAATTCTCTAGGAAAGACTGAACCTAAGACAGGCATTGATCATGTGAAGGCCTCTGGGATGAGACTCATGGGGCTGTGGAAATGAAGGGGCTGTGGAAAGGAAGGGGTGATCGATATCAACCCCTGACCCCTCTAAGCCTGAGTCTTTGTACTTAAATGTGAGAAATCCAAGTCTCCTGAATGCCTTTGTCTCCTGACTGCCAGGCTCTAGCTTACGGAAACAGCTAATAGCTAAAGGGAGCAGCTTGGAACAGAGACGGCGGACCCCCAGGGTAATCAGGCGTGGGACATAAAATATGCAAGATCCTGTGAGATCTGATTGCTGGAGGATGTTATTAACTTGGAATTTGAAGGCACAGACAGGAAACCAAAACTAGCCCTTTGAGCCATGTAGTCCTTTCATCTGATAAAACTCCAATCTCTGCCCAGAATTACAGCAGGAGTTCTGTTAGCATCTTTGTAAGTTACCTGTTCCCTTTGATCTTTTCTGCCAGACTGTGAATACACAAACTGAGTCTGCTTTCTTAATAAAACCCTACTTGGGTAGAGGAACAGCGCGCTCCCCACTAGAGAGAGTGACCATGTTTTCTATGCCCCCACAGAATCATGGTAGTTTCTGTGTATTTCGTGTGTTTTGACAAGCATCCACAGCAGGGATGGATACTGCAGGGATGGTATTCATTCACACTGTCCAGTTTGTGGAGGAAATGGAACTCTAGTACACTGTTGGTGGGAATGCAGACTGATGGAGCCACTGTGGAAAACTTTATGGGATTTCATCATCAGAAAACTAAAAATGGAATTGCCTTTTGACCCAGCAATTCCACTGCTAGGATTATACCCTAAAAATCCTGAAACACAAGTTCAAAAGAATTTGTGCATCCTTATATTCATAGTAGCATTATTTACAATAACCATGTGCTAGAAACAGCCTAAGTGTCCATCAGTAGGTGAGTGGATCAAAAAACTGGAATACTACATAGTAGAAACAAAGAATGAACTCCCACCTTTCCTGATACAATGGATGGAACTGGAGATTATTATGCTAAATGAAATAAGGCAGGCAGTGGAAGACAAATACTGTATGATCTCACGTATAAGAAGAACTAAAGAACAAAACAAATGAGCAAAATAGAATTGAAAACATGGAAATAAGAAACAAACTTACAGTGACCAGAGGGGAGGGGTAAGAGTATTAATGGGGGAAAGGAGGAGAGGGTTCTAGTCGAGGAACATGTATAAATGACCCATGGACATGGACAACAGGGTGGGTATTGGCTGTGGGAGTGGGGAGTGGGATGGGTGGAGGAGAGAGAGCAAAGGAAAAATTTGGGACAACTTAATAGAACAACAATAAAATATTTAATAAAAATAAAATGAGTGTAAATGCCTGGATAAAGAAAAACTGTCCATCAATAAATGGCAGCTATAATTCTAAATCATAACATCTTCTGTACACCAATACTTTCTCTAACATTCAGAAGAGATGTCAGCTTGTTTCCTTTACCATTGACTATTATGTATGACATCCCCCGCCCCAATGCAACCAATTTTTTTTAGACAAATGCTTTTTTCCTCAGAGGGATGTTTCTTCCACTTCTTGTCAGGGCTCAGAAGATCCTGTGAACATTCCCCACCCCCCGTCCCTGCTTGGAATGCTGGGGCACACTGGCCCTATATATTTGCCATCATTAATTGGTCCAGGGAGAAGTGGTAGAAACTCCCTTTGTGGCTTATTGATGTCAACTCTGAGGATATGTAACATGGATTAAGAGAAAGCCTCTAATAGTTTTACTTTTAGAAAGTCAAATGTTTCTCAGTTCAGAAGCAAAAGGATTTATTTAGCACAGGCAAATCAGGCCCATGTGTCTGTCAAGGGAGAGAGAGGAAACTCTGACTTTCCACACCCTTGTGTATTTCCCACTGGGTCCTACCCCAATCCCTGCCTCCTGTCATGTTTTAAGTCTGTCTTTCCCGATTGCTTATAAACAATAAGCAATGACCTTTTGGCCAGGTCATGCTCTGTTCTGTGTCCATAATGTGGTTGAGATGAAGACAGGCAAGGCAGGAAGCTCCTGTCTATGAGGAGCAGGCCCAATTCTATTCTTACAGTGGTGTAGGTGGGCTTTGTCCAACAGGTCTGTGTGCTTTCTGTTTACTCCGTCTAATTTCCTAGCAAGAATTACAAAACAGAAGAGCAACTACTTACCAATCATTGACCCCTAAAATACGCTTATAGGGAATATGGCAGCCTGGCTTAAGAAACTTGATCCAGAGCCTCAGAGAGTGTCTTACCTTATGAGGGGAATGTGGGTCCAAATAGAAATGTACTTTTGTCTTCTCCAAGGACTGCCCTTTGCCTGGCTATCTTTGGGGCCTGGAGAGAGCTGTGAGTGAGTGGAAGCTTAGTAGTACAGTGGTATTTCTCTTGCTGACAGAGAATTCTCAAGCTTTTGGAGCCAAAAATTAGTGATAGAAGTAATCTGGTCTTTGCAATGTGGCCAAACTATGGTTTCAAAGAAGTATTTCCAACATTAAAAGTCAATTAAAAGGCAACTTGGTCTAGGATCTTGTAATATGTAAAGGTCTGTAGAGACCTCTGCAGATCCTTTTTCTTAGGGGCCTCATGATTCTACAATGGTGCATTCCTCACTGGCTTGGAAAAATGAGGCCAGCATGTGACAGGTGACTTGCAATTGAAACAGATGACCAGAAGATGGCACTACTAGTATTTATACGGTGCCCCAGGAGAACGTTGGGTAACTGATGCAGCAGTTTCTTCTTTCCAACTGGCTAAAAGTGAAACAACAGTGTTTTGTTAACACTGTGTTACACAGAAGCTTTTTTGTGGATTTCTGCCTTTATTCACCGCACTGCAGCCTACTTTTCTGCTTTGTTAGGAGAATTACTTACAGTGAGTTCAAAGGCTGTAAGGTGTTGTTTGTTGAAGTTTACATCATGTATTTGTGGTGCTTTCTGTTCTTTGAAATTTTGACAAACACAGTCCCCAGTTCTCTGGGAAGTAAGAGAATACATTTGTTTAGCAACAGTTTTCTCATTTAGGGAATGTTCTAGGGGTGTAGATGTAAGGTGGTTATTGTCCATCCTGTCAAATTTTGTGCTCAAGGCTTTTAACATTCTTTTTATGATTTTAATGTAAAAAGGCACCAAGTTAATGCTGCCTTTCCATAATAGACAACATCATGAATGAGTGACTCTGTCTACATACTTGTAATAGTATAAAAACTTACTTAAAAGGGACTTGGAAGCCACTAAGAAACTTGGGAGAAATGCAGCAAGAAGCCTCCAGGACTGTGAGCACCTTGATCAGAAGAATATTTTCCACACAAAGTAGCGGTGTCAGTCCTACTGATGGCAACATAGAAACCTGTCCTCTTATCCCCTGCAACTAGGGCCTGCCAGTCATGGGAGGAAGTACTGCAGAGGTTGCAAAATTTTCTGCAAAGATCCAAATAGTAAATATTTTAGGCTTTGTGAGTCTTAAGGTCTCATTTGCAGCTATTCTAGTCTGCCATTACAGCTTGAAAGCAGCCACAGACAACATGTAATTTAGTGGGCATGGCTTTATTTCAATAACACCTTACTTACAAAAACAGATGGCAGACTGATTTGGGAAATGCCATTCAACAATGGGCCATTGTTGCAGACTCCTGAACTGTAAGAAGGGCACGTAGCTTTTCCTTCTCTGATACAGACATTTCCTTTTGATTCTCTTGTTTTCCTGGGGTATAGCTAAGGGTTGTCTAGATGTGTTTGGCCTTGTTCTCACAGATTTTGCTGTATTATAAGAACAAAAGGGGAGGAGCAGTTTCTGTTTCTGTGGCCAATGCAAGTAGAGAAAATCACTGACAGAAATAGGAGACAGTGGCCATTTGTTCCATCTCCTCAAGTCTCAAAAGCAAGGGTTGTTTTGGGTCAAGTGGATTCAGCATAACCTTCTGGTGGCATCATGTCTGACCAACAGTCATTTGTTAATATAAGAGTTGGCACAGGACAGCCTGTGGGTCAAATCTGCACCTCCTCCTGTTTTGGTAAATGAAGTTTTGTTGGAATACAGCCATACTCATTTGCTTACACATCATACAGTGCTGCTTTTGCTTTATAATGACAGTCAAGTTGTTGCTAAAGAGACTTTATGACCTACAGAACTTAAGATATTATCTGTCCGGCCCTTTGTAGAAAAAGTTTCCTGGCCTGTGCTCTACAGTGGTACTTTTCAGACTTCGTCAAAGAACTATTCTTTCTTTTCTTTTTCAAAACTTATGATGGTGTGGAGTTCTGTTGTCCATGACTGGTAGAAGCTTTTACTACATGCCATTCCCCATACAAGTGCTGAGAACCCACATTGATCCATTGCTTTTGAAGGATATGAGTTCACATTCATGTGCTTTGAAGGGGGTACAATGTCAAATAACTATGAAAGTTTTAAATGCTTTTACCCAAAGTGTGTACTTAATCTAGTAGTAGACTAGGGACCAGGCAGATTGTTTATCAGCAGTGTGGTTCTAGGGCAGTGCTACTGAGGGCATCAAGCCATCCACTTCACTTAAATATCTTGTGAAAATGCAGATTTTGATTCATTTAGTAAATCTAGGGTAGAGCTTGCCATTCAGAATATCTAACAAACTTCTGGATGATATTGATGCTGCTGGTCTGTGGGCTACACTTTGGGAGGAACAGCTCTAGAAGTATTTCTAAAGCAGTTAAATTAGGCATCAGAGATAGGCTCTAGTCACAGAATGCTGATGGCTGCATGATTCCCACTTGACTGATAAGAACTATATTACATAGAGAAGTGAAGCACTTTGCAATGGGCAACAAATAATGAAATGCAGATGCCATTGAACAAGGGAAGCTGAATAAATTACACCCTTCCCCTTCCCCATCGTAACAGTTATCCGGAAATCAGCTTTCCTAATGTTCACATCATTAGCTGAAACCAAATCAGTAGTGATACTGATTATAGCCTGTCAAGTGTGGAATAGAGAGAAATGCAAATAACTCTTGACCTCCCTCCCTCTTTCCCATTCCATCTCCTTCCTCCTCTCACATTATTATGTGTTGTTTGGACAGTCTCCAGATCTTCACTAGGACCAGCAAGATATTGGGAAAGAATATCTCAAGCAGGAAGTGGAATTCTTTTTACATTCTTGTAATGTTAACTTGCAAAAAAATATGCTTAAGAGGCAATGCAAATAACTTTTTGTGTCATTTGGGAGCACTATTATAGTCACATATGCCAGACTTTGAATTTGCATTGAGATTACTTTCTTTTTTTACATTTCTTTTATGTATATATACATACATAGTTGTTAAAGCAGTTTTCTGCCTTTTCTCCCCACCCCTCCTCACCACCTCAAGCCCTCCACCTCCTTCCCCTGTTTCCACTCCCGCTTGTTATTGTCCATGTGTCCTTTAAAATTGTTCCTGTAAACCCTTCACCCTTTCCTCCCATTATTGCCTCCTCTCTCCCCTCTGATTACTGCCAGCCTGTTCTTAATTTCAATGTCTTTGGCTCTACTTTGCTTGCCTGTGCATTTTGCTGATTAGGTTCCAGTTAAAGGTGAGATCATATGGCATTTGTCCCTCATCTCCTGGCTTATTTCACTTAGCATAATGCTCTTCAGTTCCATCCATGCTTTGGCAAAGGGTAGGAACTCCTTTGTTTCTGCTGTGTAGTATTCCATCATGTAAATGTACCATAGTTTTTTGATCCATTCTTTACTGATGGGCACCTAGCTTGCTTCAAGCACTTGGCTATTGTGAATTGTGCTGCTGTGAACATTAGGGTGTGTACGTCCTTTTGGATTGGTGTTTCAGGATTCTTAAGATATAATCCTAGCAGTGGAATTGCTGAGTCAAAAGGCAGTTCCATTTTTAGTTTTCTGAGGAAATTCCATGCTGTTTTCCATAGTGGTGGCACCAGTCTGCAATCCCACCAACAGTCCACTAGGCCCCCTTTTCTCCACAACCTACCCTACACTTGTTTGTTGCTTTGTTTACGATGGTCATTCTGACCAGTGTGAAGTGGTATCTCATTGTGGTTTTAATTTTTATTTCTTTGATGGCTAGCAATACTGAACATCTTTTCATATGTCTCTCAGCCATCCTTATGTCCTCCTTGTAGAAGTGCCTGTTCAAGTCCTTTGCCCATTTTTTAATTGGGATGCTTGTCCTCTTAGAGTAGAGTAATGTGAGTTCTTCATATATTTTGGAGATCAAACCCTTGTCTGAGGTATCATTGGCAAATATGTTTTCCCATATAGTTGGTTCTCTTTTTATTTTAATGCTGTTTTCTTTGGCCATGCAGGAAGCTTTTTATTTAGATGAGGTCCCTTTTGTGTATATTTCCCCTTATGTCTCTTGTGTTAGAGGACATATTAGTGAAGATGTTGCTGTGTGGAATATCTGAGATTTTGCTGCCTGTGTTTTCCTCCAGGACTTTTATGGTGTCACAACTTATATCTATGTCTTTTATCCACCTTGAATTTATTTTTGTGCATGCTATAAGTTGGTGGCCGAGTTTCATTTTTTTGTATGTAGCTGTCCAGATCTCCCAACACCATTTGTTGAAGAGGCTATTTTTGCTCCATTTAATGCTGCTGTTCCCTTTGTAAAATATTAATTGACCATAGAGAGTTGGGTTTATTTCTGGGCTCTTTATTCTGTTCCATTGATATGTGTCTATTCTTATGCCAGTACCAGGCTCTTTTGATTACTGTGGCCTTGTAATACAGTTTGATGTCATGTACTGTGATCTGTCCTACTTTGGTCTTCTTTCTCAAAATTTCTGCAGCTATTCGAGGTCATTTATGGTTCCATATAAATTTTTGAAATGCTTGTTGTATATCTGTGAAATATGTCATTGGCACTTCAAATGGGAATGCATTGAATCTATAAATTACTTTGGGTAGTATGGACAATTTGATGATGTTAATTCTTCCATCCATGAGCATGGTACATGCTTCCATTTGTTTGTGTGTTCCTTAATTTTTTTTCTTCAGTGTTGTGTAGTTTTCTGAGTACAAGTCTTTTACCTCCTTAGTTAGGTTTATTCCTAGGTACTTCATTTTTCTTGTTGCTATATCAAATGCGATTTTTTCTTGATCTGTTTCTGATATTTCATTGTTGGTATACAAAATGCCTTTGATTTATGAATATTGACTTTGTATCCTGCTGTTTTGCCCAATTCACATATTAGATTGAGTAATTTTTGGTGGATTTTATTGGATTGTCTATATACACTGTCTTGTCATCTGCAAACAATGACAGTTTTGCTTCTTTCTTTCCAATTTGGATGCCTTTTATTTCTTTTTCTTGTCTGATTGCTGTGGCTAGGACTTCCAATACTACGTTGAATAGGAGTGATGAAATTGGGCATTTGTCTTGTTCCTGATCTCAGTGGGAAAGCTCTAAGTTTTACCCATTGAGTATGATGTTGGCTGTAGGTCTCACATATATGGCCTTTATTATGTTGAGGAATGCTCCTTCTAACCCCAGTTTTCTAAGTGTTTTTTATCATAAATGAGTGCAGTACCTTAACAAATGCTTTTTCCACATATATGGATATGATCATGTGATTTTTTTGTTTATGTGATGTTACATTTATTGATTTGTGAATATTATACCATCCTTGCATCCATGGGATGAATCTCACTTTATCATGGTGTATATTTTTTTGTTTTGCTCAATGCTGTTTGCCAATATATTTTTGAGGATTTTAGTGTCTATATTCATCAGTTATATTAGCTTCAAGTTTCTTTCTTTGTTGTGTCTTCATCAGGTTTTGGGATTATGATGATGCTGGCTTCATAAAAAGAATTTGGGAGTCTTCCATCTTCTTGAATGTTTTGGAATAATCTGTGAAGGATAGGGGTTAGCACATCCTTAAATGCTTTGTAAAATTCTTCTACGAAAGCATCTAGTCCAGGGATTTTGTTTGCTGGGAGTTGTTTGATTACTGCCTCAATTCAGTCAGCTGTTATTGGTCTGCTCAGGCTTTCTGCTTCTTCTTCAGTCAGTTTTGGAATATTATATTTTTCTAGAAGTTAGTCCATTTCACCCAGGTTTTCAAATTTCTTGGCATATAGTTCTTCATTGTAATTTCTTACAATCCTCTGTATTTCTGTGATGTCACTTGTAATCTCTCCACTTTCATTTCTGATTGTGTTTTTTTTGAGTGTGTGTGTCCTCTCTCTTTTTTTCTTGAGGAGTCTGCTTAATGGCTTGTCAATTTTGTTTATCTTTTCAAAGAACCAGCTCCTGGATTTATTGATACTTAGAATCATGCTTTTAGTCTCTATGTCATTTAATTCTGCTCTGATCTTGGTTATTTCCTTCCTTCTACTTGCTCTGGTCTGTTTTTGTTGTTATTTTTCCAGTTCATGTAGATAACGGGTTGGGTTTTTACTTGAAATTTCTATCTCTTTTATGTAGGCCTGTATCATTACGACCTTCCCTCTCAAGACTGCTTTCACTGTGTTTCAAAACTTTTGGGTTGTTGTGAGTTCAGTTTTGTTTGTTCACAGAAACTGTTTGAACTCTTCTTGGAGTTACCTCATTATTGACCCATTCATTGTTTAATAGCATGCTGTTCAATCTCCATGAGTTTGAGTGTTTTTGTTTATGTTTTTTTTTTCCCTTCAATTTGCTTTCTAGTGTCAGTCTCTTGTGGTCAGAGAAAATGCTTGATATGATTTCAATTTCCTTGCATTTTTGAGGGCTATTTTTTGTCCTATTATATGGTCTATCTGCAAATTCCATGAAAAGAATGTATTTTCTTCTTTTGTATTAGTTAAGTCTATTTGGTTTAGAGCATTGTTCAATGCCACAATACCTTTGTTGATATTTTGTTTGGAATATTTATCCATTTTGGACATGGGTTGATGAAATCCCCTACTACACTTGTGTTTCTGTCAATATATTTCTTGAAGTCCTCCAAGATTTTCTTTATGTATTTGGGTGCTCCTATGTTGCATGCATATATATTTACAATGTTTATGTCTTCTGGGTGAATTCTTCCCGTGAGTATTATAAATAACCTTCTGGGTCTCTTTATGACCCTTGTTTTGACGGCCATTTTGTCTGATATGAGTGTTGCTATCTTGGGTTTTTTTCACTATCTGCTTGGAAAATTTGTTTCTAGTCCTTCACTTTCAGTCTGTGTAGGTCTTTTGTTCTGAAGTGAGTCTCTTGTAGGCTGCATATGTGTGAGTCATGCTTTCTTATCCTTTCAGCTATTTTATGTCTTCTGATTGGAGCATTTAATCCATTTATGTTTAAGGTTATTATTGATACGTACTTATTCATTGCCATGTTTTCATACCTCTGTTCTCCTCTCTCTGACTCTTTTCCTTTCTTTTATTAAAGAAGTCCCTTGCAGAGCTCTCTTGCAGAGCTGGTTTGCTGTAGGTGTATTCTTTTAGACTTCTTTTGTCTGGGAAGCTCCTTACTTGGCATTCCATCTTAATTGAGAGCCTTTCTGGGTAAAGTAGTCTTGGTTTCAGGCCAGTAGTTTTCATTACTTGGAATATTTCTTGCCATTGTCTTCTGGCTTAGAGCGTTTCCATTGAGAAGTCAGCTGCTAGTCTTGTAGGGGCTCCCTTGTATGTTACTTTTTTGTTTTTCTCTTGCTGCCATTCATATTCTATCTTTGTCTTGGAATTTTGCTGTTTTAATTATTTGTGTCTTGTAGTGGGCCTCTTTGGGTTCCTCTTGACTGGGACTCTCTGTGTTTCCTGAATTTCTGTGAGTTTTTCTCTCATCAAATTAAGGAAGTTTTCCATCATTTTTAAAAACAGGTTTTCTACCACTTGCTTTTCTTCTTCTTCATCTGGTATCCCTATTATACAGATGTTATCTTGTTTCACATTGTCTTGCTGCTCCCTTACCACATATTCATCGTTTCTGAGTCTCTTTTCCTTTTCATGCTCTGAGAGTTTTTTTCTATCTTGTCCTCCAACTTGCTGATTCAATCCCCTGCTTCATCCAGCCTGCTTGTAATTCCTTCTAGTGTTTTTTTTTATTTCTAAGATTTTATTGTTCACTTGTTCCTAGTTTTTGTTTATAGTTTCTATTTCCTTTTTCATGCTGATGTAGTTCTCACCCAGTTCCTTGTTGTCAATGAATTTCCTGAGCATCTTTATAACCATTAATTTGAATTTTACATCTAATTGTTTGGTTACCTCCATTTCATTTAGCTGTTTTAGTGAGGAGTCTTCCATTCCTTTTGATTGCATGTTCTATTTTTTGTCTCCCCATTTTTGGTGATTTTATTGTTTGTTTCTCTGCTTCCTGATGTTTTGCTTTGCTGGATGTCTTTGTAGGGTGAACTTCTATGGTAGGAGTTCTGTGGGGTTAAGTGGTGTTGGTCTCTTTGATGTCCTTGTCTGGATGCTGTAGGTTTGCCATTTCTTCTGTTTGTGTGGACTCTCTTGTTGTACTTGGGTTTTTGCCTTTTGGTTGTTCCTTTGTTGGTGGTTTTTCTCCTCTAGCAGGTATACTGATGTTTGCAGCTCCCACCTATTCTTGTATGTGATCAGTGGTATGGAGTAGGCAAAATGGATCAAGATAGTGGGAGATTATTTTATGGGATTTGAAGTACCAGCAAGTAGAGAAGAGAGAGGAGATTCTATGGATAAGTATAGCATTGTCTGTGATATTTCACCCAACTAGCCACTTTTTACTAAAGGTGAAAGAGAGATAAGACTCTTGTTAGAGGGGAGGATAATTGTGAGCTAAATCTAGAAAACAGAGCAGTTGTGCAAGGTTAGATGATGAGATATACTGAGATTAAAGGATAGAAAGTTTGCATAGTGTGAGAGAGAATAGAGTCAACCACAACAATAATAATGCTGAGGATTAAAGTGAAGTGGGCTAAGATCAGGGAGGACTGTTGTGTGGTATGTACAAGTGTATGCAACAACAATTATTTACAGTAGTACTGGAATAACAGTCATATGACAAGAAATATATGATTTGCATAACCAGAATGGAAAGTACCTGATCAAGAGCTGTGTGTTATTGGCATACAGGTGAAGTGAAAGAAGGAAAATTAAAATACAGTAAAGAGAGAAGAATGACAACCAGTCAAACAATGCAATTAAACAGGGAGATAAAATGAGGAAACCTAAACATAAGGAAGAGAAATAAAAAAACTACTAATAAAATAAAAGTGGTAAAAATAATGAAAAGATAATAATAATACACATACACAATAAAATGCCAGCTCTATGGGATAGTGAAGTGGCATTGGTCTCAGTTTCTCAGATTTTGGGATTATCCTTGTGCTTATCCTCCTATCTGTCTCTGGACCCTTTGTAACTCCAAGTCTTCTTGTCTCACTTGGGGGAAGAAGAAAAAAATGAGAGTGGATCCAAAAAGGAAAACAAATAAACCTCCTGGTTACTTTAATATTCAGTGAGTTCTGCTGGTCTTCCTAGATATCACAGGAAAAGGGGCTTGGGCTTCACTTTTCTCCCTTCCAATGGTTTTGAGAGGATGGGGACCTGGTCTGAGTCACAATTTCCTGGCCTCCACCAGCTCAGGTCCTGCATGAGCTGCCAGGCTCACATAAGCCACTCAGCCTCCAGTTGCCCAGCATGATTCATCTCGGGTGTGAGACCAAGACAAGCTGGGCATGTGTGGTTATGCTCAGCTACAAAGTCTCTGGGTGAGCGCAGCTGAAATCTCCCTTGGGGCATGCCAGCTTCTGCTGAGAGTTCCTTACAAAGCAGCTGCCTGCCATTCTTAAGAAGTGCCTGACTTTTCACACAGCCCAACTTTCCAACCAATCCAGACGCTATCCAAGTCAAGATCTGATATGGCCCAACTCCTCCTTTCTCCAGGTGTCTCCTGGCACCCAAATTTCCGTGGCACCAGTGTCCACAGTCCCAGTGGATGTGTACTGCCTCTGAGTGTGTCCTGCTCCATCTCCATTCCCCCTAGTGACTTCCAGCATCTAGGTCCTTTCTGGTGCTGGGCTGCCCTCGCTGCTCTGGTAGGGAAGGGAGCTGGTGCTCTAACTCTCCTTTCCATATCCTTCAGCAGGCTCAGGGCTGGGGGCTGCATCAGCCTTGGTCCCCGTGCAGATCCCAGGGACCTTACCATCCCAGCACAATTTCCTCACCATCTGTTTTTCAATGTCCTCTGCAATATTTACATGATGGAATTCTATGCATCAGAAAGAAAGGAACTCCTACCCTTTGCAACAGCATGGATGGAACTGGAGAGCGTTATGCTAAGTGAAATAAGCCAATTGTTGAGGGACAAATGCCATATGATCTCACCTTTAACTGGAATCTAATCAACAAAAGAAACAAGCAAGCAAAATATGACTGGAGACATTGAAATCAAGAACAATCTGACAGTAACCAGAGGGGAGGTGGGAGGGAATAATGGGGGGAAGGAGGAAAGGTTTTTCAGGAACAACTGTAAAGGACGCATGGACAAAATCAAGGAGGAGGTGGAAGCAAGGGAGGGAGGTGGGGCTGTCTGGGTTGGGGGGAGTGGTGGGAGGTTAACGCAGACAGCTGTAATTGAATAAAATAATTTTAAAAAAGAACAAGAACAAGAAAAAAAAGAATCCTGAAATCAATTAAAAGAAACCTATGCACCCCAATGTTTATAGCAGTGCAATTTACAATTGCCAAGTGCTGGAAATACCTACATGCCCATCGGTAAATGAGTGGATTAATAAAACATAGTACATTTTACAACAGAACACTACATAACAGAAAGGAACCCTTACCTTTTCCGACGACATGGTATGAGCTGAAGAGCATTGGGCTAAGTGAAAGAAGTTGTGTGGTGAAAGATAAAGTCCATATGATCTCACCTGCAAGTAGAACCTAATCAACAAAAGAAATAAATGAGCAAAATAGAACCAGAGACATAGAAATAAAGAACAAACTGACAATAACCAGATGTGAGGGGGGATATCAGGGGAAAGAAGGGTTAGGGTCATTAAGGGACATGTATAAAGTATCCATGGACAAAGATAATGGTGGCGGGGGAGGATTGAATGTGGGAGGTGGGGTGGGTAGGGCAGGGAGAGTAATGGAAGAAGTTTGGGACAACTGTGGTTTCACAACAATAAAAATAATAATAAAATGCTATACTTGCATAAGTTTGAGCAGAGCATCTTTTCAGTGAATGTCACATATTAGTACATGTACTAAATTGTGCCATTTGTCTAGGTTCCAGTGTCTAGTGTCAAATGTCTAGTGTCTAGTGAATTCTGTCTAGTGGCTAGTGCTCAGGCTAGTGCCTAATGTACAGTGTTTAATGTCTGGTGTGTAGTGTCTATTGACTAGTGTGTAGTGTACAGTCCTCTGTCTAGTGTCTATTGTACTGTTATGAGTGTGCAGTGTCTAGTGCAGTGATTTTCCATTGGTTTGCTGCAAGAACTTTTAAAACATGCAGTATCTGACTATTCTGTCAGAGGTACTGACTTTTTTCCCTTTGATTGAAAAAAAATGACAACAGTCAACACAGCAACAGCTGTCTGGTGTAAATTAATAAAAAAATACTTATTTTTTAAATTTCAGATCAGCAAAAAATATATTTTGTGTGTGCTTCAGAATTTTAGAATTAGTTTATGCCATGATATGAAAAAGGTTGAAAATTGCTGCCCTAGTGTACAGTGTGTAGTGTCTAGTATCTAGTATGTTAGGGTATCTAGAATTAGTGTCTGTTATACAGTGTCTAGTGTCTTGTGTGTCATGTCTACTGTCTAGTGTACAGATTCTAGTTTGTAGTGCATTGTGTCTAATGTCCAGTGTGTAGTACAAAATGGCTAGTGTAGTGTCTAGTGAGCAGGGCACAGTATCGAGGTAGTGTCTAAGGTTTATTCTGTAGTATCTCTTGCACATTGTCTTCCATTTAGTATGTAGTATCTATACTACATTGTCCAGTGCAGTCTTCTGTATAGTGTCTAGTATCTGGTGTACATCGTCTAATGTATATTGTCTACTGTACAGTGTCTTCTGTCTAGATCTAGTGCCCTATCCTGGTGGTTGCCACCACTTCCCCCACAGTGGGGGTAGTGGGGAAGGTAGAGGTAAGGGATATGGATTGGCATGGATGCCATCCTCTAATGGGTGGGACTCCCACCCTAACATTAGGCTGCACCACTCACTAGGAGGGTGAAGTGGATACCCACCTTCCAAGAAACAGGTTGGGAATCTCACCAATGGCTGCTGAATAGGCAATAAGGGTGGGGATGACAGCCTAACCCTCCAAGGATCTGGCTTGGGGCATAGTACAAGACCTACCACTCAGCCACTAGTGCAGGCCCACTCCCCTTGCCCCCATCCAGAGGTGGAGCTGCTATCACATGGGAATAGATTAACTTGCAGAAGTTGGAGATAAGGGTTATGGGGAAGTTGGGGGGCACCTCAGGCTACAGAACATGGGCTGCCTCAACTGCACTGAGAACAATGATTCCTCCCTGGTCCTGAGGCAGTACTCCTGCCTTCTTTCTGAGGTTGCCACATCCTAGGAGAGGGTGGGGGAGAGTGCATTGGACTAGGGAAGCCACTGTTGGGTCTGGGCTCCTGCAAAAATTGGTATGCCACTAATTGGGGCAGAGGGAGCAAAGGTACAAGACTCCCTGTTTATAACACTAAGCTCCCACTTTAGAGCAAGAGCCCCCTCTTCCACTGGACAAACGGGGCCCACCATCACAGAATCAGGGTTCCCACCCCATCTTGGGAATCACCACCAACACTACAAATGGAGTGAGGGTGCTCCCCTCCCATTAAATAGAGCAGGGGCCATCCTTATTGTCACAAGGGGGTGGGGCACACCTCTTAGTGGGGCACAGCTCCTGCAGAAGCTGGGGGCACCTGTTATATCTCAAGACAAGGGCAGTTTTGGGCTAGAACTCTCTGGTCTGGGGCCCCACACCACTCAGGGACTGCACCCTCATCCCCAGGGATGTGTAGAGACCCCTGGGAGCAAGACTTTGTCATAACGTGATGACCATCCACTCTGTTGCTGGTGGGGGCAGCTCCCCATGTGGATGCCATGCTCCAGCCACTGAAAAGGGTTTGCCCTGTTCACTGAGGTAGGTAAGGGAAAGCGCCATTTCCAGGAAGAAGGGCTCTGACTGCAGTGCCAGGGGATGCCCCCATGTCCCAAAGGGGTGCTTTGTGGTCCTCCTCTATGGGGAACAGGGCTACTGCAGAAGCACAGAGGCACCCTTTCATCCACAAGGAGGGCAGGTGCCCCTCCTTTGGGGGGACTGTGTCCTGTAATAGTGTAACCAAAAACGTAGTTTTGGCTGCTTGCCATAATGAGAGCCAAACTCGTGAAACAGGTGTTGGTGCAAAAGGAAAGAGGTTTATTTAGGTGCTGCTATGTGGGAGAATGGAGAACTCCCATCTCAAAGACCATATCCCTTTCCTGCTCAAGTGTGCAGTTCTTATAGAAATAAGGAGGCGTCAGCTTTTCTTTTTCTATCCAATTATCTTTCTAGCTTTTGGTGTGCTCAGTGTAAGAGCCTCCCCTGCACCATTTTAACCAATGGGGGAGACTCCCTGACACTCCCTGACTGCAGTATCAGTGTCAGTTGTGGTGAAGGCAGCAGGACCCATCATCAGAAAACCTGGAGATGTCACAGCTCTCAACCCACCTACCATTGCTGGACACAGTCCCTGCACATGCAGGGGCAACTGGTTGGAGCTGGTATGGCAACCCATAATCCCCATGGCCAACGACATCTGGTTAGCCCTTGCCTGGTTTGCACTGGGTTGTGCTCATCCTGCCACTACTACCTGTGTTCCAGATGACTGTCTAAAGTAACAACAGCATTGAGAATGCACTCACCCCCACAGACAGGCTCAGGGAAGCCTGTTGGGGTCATCCACTCCACTGTGGGTGTGGACTGGCACCACCCTGTCCAGAAGCAGGATGGGCAGCTTGGAGATTCCTCCAGTCCTAAAAACAGGGCTCCTGTACTGGGGGGTCACCATCTCCTCCTTGAAGGAGTATGGGTGCCCCAGGCCAGGACAGATTCCAGGATCTTCTTTTATCATAGAGCCACACCCTCTGCCATAGGGTGTAATGGAGAAAGCAGAGGATGTCAGCATGCCCTGTTCAGGGTGCAGGATTTCTGTCTTCATGCAGGAGGAGGCTACCTCCTTCCCTGTTGAGGGGTAAGACCTTCACTGAGGAGGCAAAAGCTCCCACTTCCCTGGAGTGAGGATCTGCCTTAGCAGAGAACCCCCACCTCCACTTGGGATGGGCTGGCAGGTGTGCAACAAACCCATGGGTCGAAGGCCCAGGCCTTCCAGAAGAGTAGGGCCAAACCCTCAGTCCAGGCATCACATTTGCAGGGGGGACACCCCTTTTATTGTGGATGATACTACAAGGGCAGTCACTCATCTGGGGTGAGGTCTCCTGTCTTATTAGCAAAGGAAAGCCTCCTGAATTGTTATGGTAAGGCAGGGGCTTCTTCTGGGTTGCAGAGCTGATGTCTTAGTGTAAGGGGCCACCCCATCCTGTGCAGGTAAAGACAAGAACTTTACCATTCAAGGGCAGACGATCTTCTACCTTCATTCAAGGAAGAACCCCTTTGCATCATGAGAAAGGTAGGGAAGGTGGAAGAACCCAGGAGCCAATACCATCTCTGGAGTGGGGGTAGGCTGGAGAAGCCCCTTTTGGAGACCAGGTCTCCCACTATTGTTACTGTAGATAGTCAGTTAGAGCATCAGAGTCTCCCCCACTGGTCAAGATGGTGACAGGGAGAAATATTTACACTGAGCTGCCAAAAGCTAGAGGTATGAATGAGCAGGGCCTGAGCTTTCCAAAAGCTAGAAAGATAATTGGATAGGAAAAATGTCCTTCCTTCCCTATCTCTATAAGAACCTTGGACTTAAGCAGAGATTGAGATGGTCTCTGAGATGGGAGTCCAACATTCTCCCAGGTTGTGCGGCACATGAATAAAATCCCTTTTCTTTTGCACTAGCACCTGACTCACAAGTTTGGCTTTTTGTGGTGGCAGGAAGCCAAATCTCCATTTTGTTCAGTTAGTTTTTGGTTACTCTTCCAGACAGCATGGACGTCAGTAAGTCCCAGAGGGCCTGGGCTGAGGTACCAGCTGCCTGTGGCAGGCCAACCCCAGGAGTGGGACAGTGGTAACTTCCCAGCAACTGCTGAGAACATTTCTGGGAATATCCCTGCATTTATTCTCAAGGTATCAGACACCTGGCACACCTGGCTAGTGAAGGAAAATAGGTCTGGGGAGCACAGAGATTCCAAGATTGAGTAAGTTGAACCAGCATGCACATGGGTCCCTTTACCCTGACACTTGGGCTTTGTGCCACCTTTGATAGTACTGGTTGGTAGGCTATTCCTGCCACTTGGGCTTTGTGTCAATCAGGCTTTGTGCCTCTTGGGTCTCGTTAGGCCCACTTGTGGTATTGGTTGATAGGACATAAGGCTCGAAGACTTGCTTGTGAGCACTAGTTTGCAGTAATGAAATTATAAATTCAAGTTTTGTTTATATGTTCCCACTTTGTCTGAGGTCTTCTCATGGTTATGGTTTTGGGTTTGTACATTTGTTCCATCAGGGGTTGTTCTGTTTTGACTCCTAAAGGAAGCCTGCTGGGCTGAATTTTAGCAAATTGGTTCATGTACAGCTATTAGCCAATGACTAAGAAGGAATTGGTTTTCTATTGTAACATTGCTTGGCCTATGTATACTTTAGACTGCAGGGCGGAAATTGTCCCTAAATGGTTCTCTAAATCGCTGTGCCATCATACAATTGGAATTGTCTTGCCAATAGTGAGGGAAATGGGATGAAATCCCCTATGCCCAGGTGTTTATGTCTTTATACAATAAGAATATGATAAAGAAAGGGAACAACTTAAACATTCAGAGAAAGAGAAGCTTCAAAACTCTTCCTTGATGGTAAGACACAGGAAGAAAAGAAAAATGAGATAATTATTATCTTTAATGCCGTGGGAATATAGGATTAGCAGAAGGAAGACTTCCCCTGTTGCTAGATACCCTTGAAATAAAGCCCAGAGGGGCAACAGCCCCATACCTGTATGAGGAAGGAATGGTCTCCCCCTTAAAAACTTGACAGCACCCAAATTGGCCAGGAAGCATCCATATCCAGAACATTATAATTCCTTTTAAGGCAATACCCTATAGATGGAATAAACCAGGAAGGCAAGCCCACTGGCCACTACTGGGCCCATAGTCCGTTTTCCATTTCAGATTTACAAAATTGGAAGAATTCCAAGTCCTTATGGAAAACCAGAGAGAATCCTCAGAAAATGGCAGAGCTTATCACCTCCATTTTTGCCACTCACTGTCCAAACTAGACAGATGTACAGGCTCTCCTTAACATACTTCTTTCTAATGGCAGGTGAGAAGCTAGTAGTTATAAATAAAGCTAAGAGGCTCATAGCCTCCATCAAGAGAATCCCAATGGGGCACCCAACTCAGCCGGGGCAATTCCCTTGACAGAGCCCAACTTGGACCTGAATAGCAGGGATGTAGCCTTCCTAGAACATTACAAAAGGTGCATATTGGAAGGGCTTAAGAAAACGGTGCTTAAACAGAAGAGCCTGAATATGATATATGCTATTCAACAGAAACCAAAGATCTTTTAAAATGATTAGAGAGACTCTATCAGTCCCATTAAAAGCACACTAATGCTGACCCATAGTCACAGAAACAGTCTGGATGGTAAATGTGACTTTTATTGGGCAAAGTCACCTGGATATCAGAAGGAAGCCCCAACATTTAGATGGGACATTGGGAATAAATTCCTCCCAGCTGGTGGACATAGCCTTTAAAATTTACCATGTCCAGGAAATAAGGGTATTAAATCAGGATGTTGTTTTAGTAGAAACTCTGTGGGGAAACCAGAGGGAAAGGTGGGACCCAAAAGAGGAAAGACCCACTAAGCACCAATCAATTATGCCTATTGCACGGAGGAAAGCCCTTGGAGAAAGAACTGCCTGAAACTCAAAAGGAAAAATAGAAAGGATAGAAACCCTTGCTGAGAAATTTTAGAAAGGAGGATATTGGCTGGCAGCAAGGTGCATGGGATAATATTAAGCCATTTTGTTAGACAACCCAAATGTTACCTTGTAAATCACCACTACCTTAAACTCAGCCATCCTACTCTCACACCCAGAGGGAGGTTCAATATCTCCAAAAATTACTGCTTTTAAATTATTGACAAAATTTATTCCAGCAGACTGGATTTGCTGAACCAACCACTGACAGGGACTGACTGGAAATTATATACAGATGGGAGCAGCTTCATGGAGAATTGTCACTGGGTATGCAGTAGTCACCATAGACAAGATAATAGAAGCCCAAGCCCTTGCCATATGAACCTTGGCACAAAAGGCTGAACTGATAGCCCTCACCAGAGCCTTAGAATTAAACCAGGGAAAGAATGTTAACATCTACACTCACTCTAAATATATCTTCATGGTAGTCCATGCCCATGGGCAATATAAAAAAAAGGGCTCTTAACCTCAGGAAAGGACAGCATACATGCAAAAGAGATTTTTAAATTGTTGGAGACAATGAATCTACCAAACCAGATAGTCATGGTGCACTGCCCAGGACACTAGAAAGAACAGTTCCCAAACAAGCCAGTGAACCAAACTGTCAATAAAGTAGCAAGACAAGCCACCCAAGGGCTGCCATTTTGGGGGGCTTTGATTCCCCACCTTGATTAATCAGAATTTAAACCCCATTACACAGAATGAGATAAGGAATTGGTCCAGAATGGGGATTCTCTAACACTGACACTAATTCTATATGGAAGAACACTCATGGTGTAATCTTAGTCACTGAAGCTCTTCTGTATCCCATCCTCCAACACCTACGTGAAGGGACTCATTATAGAAGGGATGCTTTAATGAAATGTTATTCAAAAATCTCTTCAGAAATATCCCAGAAGATAAGGAAGGTACTACAGATTCAGTGAAAACTACATGAACCTTGGAGACCCCAACCTACAGGGAAAACAAGAAAATCAATCATACAATAAAGAAGACCCTGGCGAAAATGTGCCAGGAAACACATTTGAAATGGAACCAATCACTCCCTGTTACCTCACTCTGGACTAGGACTTAATGCAGAAGTGGCCTTAGATTAAGGCCATTTGAAATAGTTTATGGGAGACTCAAGTGTCTGTTTCAGGAACACCCCCTTTAGATTTAGAATGTGAATAAAAAAATCAAACAATATGTATGACATCTAAGACAAACACTAACAACTTTGTACAGATTTATTCATCGCAGGTCCGTCTACCCACCTGACAAGCCCTTACACCCATTCCAGTCAGGAAACTGAGTTTTATTAAATACCTGGAAAACTCAAGGTTCTGAACAATAAGTAGCCAAGCAATGGGCTGGTTGCTATGCCATCCTGCTGACAACCCACTGATGCAGACCCCAGCTCTGGCAGTCCACAACATTGTGGATGGGGGGTAGACATTCACACGGACTACCGAGTACTGTGGAGGAAAAGTGCAAGCGGCTTTGCTCTCAAGGGAAGCAAAATCTGTGGCCTCCACCATGACAGGCCTTTATTTCTTTTTCTGGTCACATTACATGATGGTCCTCATTTACTATGCACAGGTTGGCTTTAGGTGGTTACCTTTTACAGAAAACAAAGGAGCAGATGATCACATCACAGAAGTGGGATATTTGGAAATGAAAAGGGAAAAGTAGTTGAATGGTTACACTTGTCCTTGGAAGGTTTAGCATGGATTTGAGGAAGTTACTTTGCAGTAAATGTTTGCTGCAAATCAGGGTGAGGGCTTTAGCAAAAGTAAGACTCAAAGCGGCCTAGGAACATTGCAGGCCTGATTCCCCACAGGAGAACCTATCCATGGGCATGGGTCCTGTGCATCTGAGTGGGAGTTGGGCCCATACCACACAGAACAGTCTCCTCCAACCCACTCTTCCCTAAAGCGCACAGGTATCAAGTCTTGGATCCACCACACACTGGATAAAGCAGGTGCTACATGAGAACTCAGATTTTGCTGTTGCTGTTGATACTGTAAGAGAAAGCTGGACTTTCACTACTGAAGCTCTAAAATTCCTCTTTCAGAAAGGGACATGCCTCCCAAAGCTAAATGACAATGCTGCTTTTTACTTATTCTACACTTCCCAGACAGTTGGCTTCCTTTGTAAATTTATCCTCTTGTTGTGTGTACCTCCTAGAGCACACTCAGGGTTAGTTCATGGGGATCCTTTAGTATCTTCACTTTGTGACTTTACTGCAATTCTCCCTGCACTACTAGACATACCCCTCACAAAACACTTGTCTGTACAGTAGGTCTGACTTTGGAAGCCCATCTGCAACATCATCACTTGAATCATGAAGTAGTCTACCAGCTTCACTTGTTCAGCAGTGCCATCCTCTACACACTATACATGCCACCTTCTGAAGCCAGCAATCCTTCTTCCCTCCATTCTTGAATTCTCTCTTCCTTTATTAGATAGTAAGAATCTCTGGCCCCAGGAATAGGTAAGACTGCAGGAAGTAACTACAAAAGATGGGACCTTCACACATTTACCCTTGCAAGATTACAAGGGTACAGAGTTTCGAAAGGGGGGCATTGTTACCATAGACGGAGTACAGGGGAGTCTCCTCCATTGGCCAATATGGTGGTAAGGGGTGGTTCTTATACTTAGCTGCCAAAAGCTAGAAAGATAATTGGATAGAAAAGAAAGCCTTCCCCTTCCCATCCCTATCCTATAAGAACCTCAGGCTTGACCAGAGAGATTGAGATAGTCTTTGAGATAGGAGTCCATTTTCCCAAATCATGCAGTATCTGGATAAAACCTTTTCTTTTGCACCAGCACCTGCCTCATGAGTTTGGTTTTTGTGGTGGCAGGCAGCTAAAACTCCATTTTGTTCAGTGACACTACTGAGTGGTGGTTACCCACTGTGCTGCCAGGGGAGGTGTGACAGGTGATGGGAGGTCCTCTTCCTTGGGTGGGGAATGCCAGTAAAGCATGGGGACTGCCCCTTCTTCCATGAGGGTAGAGTAGGGCCAACAATGTTTGAGGAATGGGGCTCAAGCCATAACTGGAGCTCATTTCTCTTCTGCAGAGGGGTGTGACCCCCTTGTCTGAGGGGCAGCACTTCAGCTGTTGCACTGGAACTGGCCCCTCCACAGAGTGGGAGGATGGTAGGAAGGACCTCATCACCCCCACCCACCCCTGCCACATTGTAGTTTAGGGTCTTCACTTTCAGGAAGCAGGGCTTCTGCTGCTGCAAAAGCATGCACTATCCCTGCAGCAAGGGAGCCTGTGTCTTCTGTGGGGGAGCCCTCTTTGGGGCAGAGGAGGGCATAGCCTGTGTTCCAAAGTCCAAGGTTCTGGGCTTTTTTCTCTCTGCCTAGCAGAGTGCCTGGTGCTCCCTCTCTAGAGTGCAGGGTCCCCAACGTAAACCAGGGGGGCTTTAGACTTTAGTGAGGGGTGGGGGGCAGGGCCTCTTTCTGGACAGCAGGCATCCCCAAGATCAGGGGGCTTTTCCCCTTGCATGGGTGGGGAAAGGGGCCACCTTCTAGGACACAGCCTTCCCAAAGTTCTGCCAGCCAGGGCTCCCACCCCAGTAGAGGGGTGGTAATGCTGAGGCAGGGGGCAGGCCTTCTAAGGACTGGGCTAACTCTGTTGTATTGGGGGCTCCCTCTAAGGGTACAGGGGGAAGTGGCTCCCCTCAGGATTCAGGGTTCCCAAAGTAGATTGGGATCAACCTCCCCAGCACAAGAGAGCACAGGTTCTCACTCTAGAATGTGTAGTTCCCAAAGTAGATCAGAGTGCACCCTCCTTTGTGAGGGGATGTGGAAGCACAATTCTTTAGGTGTGCCTAGCTCCCTCCTTAGCCTGGAATAGTGGAACACATCCTCTAGAGCTTAGGGTTCCCTTTGTAGCCTGGGGTTTTTTACTCCCTGGTGAGTAGGAGACAGGGGACTTCCTCCCATTGGGAGAAGCTCCCTTCACAGCAAGGGTTACCTTCCCTAGACAGTCTTACTTTCTAGAAAGAGGCTCCATCTTTAGAAAATAAGGAATGGGGCTCTAGAGAAAGGCTCCCTTCCTAGAAAAGTTCTATCTCCTCAGAGAGGGAATGGAACCCTCCTTCCCTACAGAGCAGGCACCCACTCTACAGAGAAACTCTCTCCCTAGAGAGGGGAAAAGAGCCACACTCCCTAAAGAGGGGCTCCCTTTGTTGAGAGGGAGGGATTTCCCTTTCAGAGATAAGTTCTCTTCCTAAAGTTGGCACCCTACATAGAGGGACTTCATCCCTAGAGAGATGGAGTGAGCTTCTACCTTAGATTGGAGCCTCCTTCCTAGAAAGATGTTCCCTTCAGAAAGAGAAGCTCTTTCCCAAGAGAGGGGATCCCTTCTTAGAGGGAGAGGGAAGCCTCCCCCATAAAAAGGTGCTTGTTTTCTAGCTAGGGGAGGGGAGCCCCTTTTTCATTGAGTAAGCTCCCTCCCTAAACAGGAGCTCCCTCCTTAGAGAAGGGCTCCCTTCCTAAAGAGGGGGTAGGATTTTCTGCCCTAAGGAAAGGGCACTCTCCCTAAACAGGGACTCCCTGCCTAGAGAGGTCGAGGGAGGGCTTCCTTCCCCAGTGAGGGATAAATATCCCATCCTGAGCATGGGGTTCCCTCCATAGTATAGGGGGTTCCCAATGAGTCAGGCAGAGTTCCTTTCATAGCACAGGGAGGGGACTCATCCAGGTTGGGGGACCTCTGGAGCACTGGGCTCTCTCCCTAGCAAGAGTATCCCTCAGTATTGAGGGAGATCCCTCCCCAGTGAGAGGGCAGGGGTTACCCATCCCTCTGGAGGGGCTCCCTCATTAGAGAGGGGGAAGAAGCCTCCTCCATAGAAAAAGGCTCTCTCCCTAGAGTGGGGATCCTTTCTTAGGGGGAAAGAGTCCCCTCCCTAGAGAGGGGCCTCCATCTCTAGAGAGGAGATCCCTCCATAGCGGAGTCTCCTTTCCCAGGGGGGATGGCAGGGACCAACCTCCAGACTGCGTGGTTCCATCCACAGCATGAGGGTCCCTACCTAGAAAGGGCTGCTCCTTTAGGGTGTGGAGTGTACTTCCTAGTGAGGGTGAGCAGGCTCCCTTCTAGGAAGGAGCTCTTTCCCTAGAAAGGAGGAGGAAGACCCCTGCAAAAGAGCAGGCTCCCTTCCTAGTCCAGACTCCCTCCCTACAGAGATGGAGGGAGCACCTCCATACAGACTGGTTTCCCTACCTAGAGAAGGGCTTTGTGGAGAAGGGAAAGGAGCCCTTTCCCTACAGGACAGGCTCCTTCCCCAGAGGGGCTGCCTGCATAGAGGAAGCCTTTTTCTTTACAAAAGGGAGGGGAGCCCCTCCTTAGAAAGAGGGCTTTCTCCATAGACAGGGGCTCTCTTCTTAGAGAGGGGCTCCTTTCCTAGAGAATGGTGCCCTTCCTAGAAGAGAGTAAGCCCCCATCCTAGAAAGCAGTTGACTTCCTAGAGTGGGGCTCCCTCCCTAGTGAGGAGGAAGTGGCCTCCTTTCAGAATGGCACATTTCTCAAGAGAGGGTTCACCCTCAAGGAGGGCAAAGAGGTCTACCTCCCAGGTGAGGAGCTTCCACCCAAGGGAGGGTGAAGAGGCCTGCCTCCCTCCCTCCTGAGGGGTTCTCTCCCAGAAAGTGGGAGAGGATCTCCCTCTCTCAAAAGGCACTCCAGCCTGAGTGAGGTTGGCCTCACTTCCTGGGGTAGGGCCACAGGGGCCTCCCTCACTCCAGAGGGGCATACTCCCTAAAGAGGGTGAGATAGCCTGCTCCATAGAGAGGGGCCCCCCTCCCTGGAATTGGGCTCTATTTCTATAAGGGGACTTCCTTCATAGAGAGAGGGCGAACACCCTTTCTATAAAAGAGCACACTTCCTGAAAAGGTTTCCTAGAAAGAGTTCCCTCAGTAGAGAGGTGTTGGGATCCCTATATTAGGACAGGGTCTACCTCTCTCAAGGGGGGCTCCCTCCAGTTAGGGGAACCTTTCCTAGACAGGAGCTTCTGCCTGAAAGGGTCTCCCTCAAAAAAAGTTCCCTTCTGAGCAAGGGAGCTGCCCCCCACAGAGGGAGTCCCTAACAAGCAAGGCTACAGCCCCTTCCTACAGAGATCTCTCCCTAGAGAGTGGCAGTGAGCCCCCATGCTAGAGTGTGGCTTACTCCCTAGAGAGGGTGAGGCAGCTCCCTCAGCAGACCCCTCCACAGAAAGAGCTCCCTCCATACAGAAGAGACTCCTTTTTTAGATGGGGGGATTGGAACCCCTTGTAAAGAGGGGGGTGGAGCCCTATCCCTGAAGGGGTCTTTTTTAAAAAAATGTGTTTAATTTTTGAGAGGGTGAAACATGGATGCCTCTCGCTGGCGCCCTGACTGGGGACCCAACCTGCAACCCAGGCAAGTGCCCTGATGGGGAATCGAACCATCCAACTTGTGACCTTTCATTTTGCAGAATGAAGCCCAACTAACTGAACAGCACCAATCAGAGCGGGAAGGGAAGGGTCTTTTCTCTAGGGAGTGGTCTTCCTTTTTTAGGCCCGGGGTAAGGGATGGGGTGGGAGACCCTCTCAGTGGGGAGCTAGCAGCATTCTAGCAAGAGCCCCTCAGTAGGTGTGTTACAGGTGTGCACAGGTAACCAGGTTCTTAGTGATAGGGACAAAGAATTGAACCGAACACCCAGAGTTCACAGAAGAAAACATGGGAGCAGGCCAACTCCAAGCAGAGATTGACCTCATGGGCTGGAGGGACTTTATTCTTATAGGGCAAATCCTTCCTAGCTGGTTTTGGTGGGCTTTTACTGCGCATGTATGAGTAGTTGTATTACTTTAAAGCTACTGCACATGTGGTCTCCCATGATTTCCCCTGATTGGCCACCAGGGAAGAGGGTCCCACAATGCTACCGGATTGTTTCTCCTGGGGCCCCCTTGTACTAGGTTCACCTTTCCCTTAGCCACAGAATTATAGCTTTCCACGTTAGAGACTGGTGAAAAGGAAAGGAATTACTTATTCAAGTTATACAGACTTAAAAGTAATGACTTAATGTCTTCATTAAAGTCCCTTAAAACACCCACAAACACACACAGTCCTTCCTTCCCCCGTTTGCCCAGTCTGGGGTACCATATCTCAGGGAAAGAAATGGAAGTCCTTGGCTCAGGCAGATCCTGGTTCTTCCCAGTAATCCCTGCTGGGCTGGTAGGCTTTCCTTGGTTCCCAGCACCATCAGCTGTGTTGCCGGGATCTCCAGCTAAAGCCGCGTGGTGATTCTTCTCATGGCTGCCGGGGAGGGGGGTCCCCCAATCTGCCAGAGCACATGGTCCTCCCTACATGGCTGCAGCCGCGTGGTTCTCTGCACAATGGCTGTGGGAGTCTCTACTCTGCCAAAGCCTCATGGTTCTCTCTCCCAGGTCCGAGGGAGTCCCCACTCTGCCAGAAGCACATGGCTCTCTCCTCAATGGTTGCCCTGTGTGGGTTTAAATCCCCACGCCAATCTGCCTCTGCAGCCCCATTTCTGACTCCTCCCACACTCGGCCACACTTGCCCTCAATCTGCTGTCCTTTCCAGCTTTTCTGGTCGCCATGGTGGGTCTGGGCAGGTGTAGCCCCAACTCGTGGAGCCAATCATCTCCAAGCTCCCACACGGGCGCTGTAACTCCGGGGACCTGCCCGCCAGTTACTATTGGTGGGGAAGTTACTTTCATTCCCTGGCTTAAAGAATGGCCACAGCTATTTAACATATCTATGTAACCAGTCAAAGGTTATAGATGTATTAAATAACCACGCCAGAGGTTAGCTGCAAGGCTGTTTGTATGGGAAAAAGCTCTTAATGGGCCTGCTCCATTTGTCCCTTCCCCCAACCCACACCTGGGGCAGGGGCAGTGAGGACATCCTAATATTTTCTGACCACCTTGAGTTCTGGACCCCATTCCAAATCCTTCCTTTGGGGGGCTCCCTGGCTGCACCCTCCTACAGGTGGCCTCTGAGCCGTCCTTCTCTAGGAAGAAAGATCCAGTCTACAGAGGAAGGCCCCCTTCCCCTCAATTGGGAGGGTATCCCATTACTAGACAGTCCTCTTGCTGGTAAGGGATCCCCACTCTCCCTAAAAGAGGGAGTCCCTTTTCAGGGTGGAGGCTCTCCTCTAGGAGGGAGCCCCTCTCTAGGGAGTTATCCCCTTTCTGGGGTGGGGGGGGAAGACTCCCTTCCCCCTCTCAAAGAAGGGTGCCCCTCTCCAGTGAAGTAGGCCCTCTCTGGAGAGGGAGGAGTTCCTGTCTAGGTAGAGGCTGGAGTTTTTTTGTAGGAATTGAGCCCCTCTATACCTAGAGAAGTAACCTCTCACCATTAGCTGCGGAGGAATGCTGGTGCTCTGAGGCACGGGAAGCCGCCCCTCAGAATCTTGGCGCTTGCGGAAGTCGCTGCTTGCACTTTGCAGGAAGTGCTTCCGCCCTTCACAATCATGGAGGCCAGGGCGGGGCGGAGTCTAAAAGAAGGGGAAGGGCCAGGCGCTGCGGAAGTGATCATATGACTGAAAAGATGGCGGCCTTCCCCTGGTAAGGAGCGTGTTGCAGCCGAGTTTCGGGCGGCGCTGTCATTGGTTGTCTCTTTTTTCTGCTTCGGTGTGTTTTTGTGCATGTGTGAGTTGCTCCTCTATTGGGAGCTGGTGGAGTCTCTCACCTAAACCCCGGGTTGTCTTGATTCAGAGGAGCTCCGTTTTTGGTTTTCTCCTGACCCCTAGAGAAAACTCAAGTTTCCGGCTTCTGCTTTCCCAGTGGGGTTGGTGCGGGTTTTAGGGGCGCTGGATGCAAAGAAGGGTGGACTCAGCTCCCAGTGAGGATAGCTCGGGAGCTACTCATTTCATCTAGAGGAGACTTGGTTTCCTCATTAGCAAAAAGGCCACTGCCTTCCTATTTTGTAAGGGGCCCTGCTCTGGGTATTGGGCATGCAAAGCCCTCAGACTGCTCTTTGCCCTCAGGGAGCTGACAGTTGCATGGGGAATATTCACACAATAGAATGATGTCCGAATAAAGCATTTGAATGGGGTACAGCCTCACCTGGGTGCACTGGGAAGGCTTCAGGGAGGTAGTCCAGAACTGGATTTTGCAGGATGTGTAGGAGCTCATCAAGCAGGAGGGAGCGGGCCCTGTGAAGGCTGCCAAGCTTAGCAGGGCTTTTGTATCTAGAGTGATTGGTGCCTCAGGCCCCAGCGGGTGCTCTCAGTGCTGGAGAAAGCTAGGGAGTTGTGATGGTGATAGTGGAATTATTTGGGGATTGAGGTTTCTCCCTTTTGTCTCGAAAAGGAAGATAATTTTCTGATTTTTCTTTTCAAATGATGTTAAGTGGTTTACATTGAATGAGTCAGTGAGCAAATGAAAGAATATACAGCCCCAGACCTTTGAGATAATCAGATACAGGCAGACCTTGGAAATTTTGCCGATTGGATTCCAGACCACTGCAGTAAAGTGATTTGTAATCAGAATTTATTAGTGTAGGCTCTTGCCTTCAGTTTGTGCAAAAAACACAAGGTTTGTGAAGTTCAGTAAAGCCAAGCTCAGTAAAATGAGGCTTGCCTGTACCATGCTACCTCTGTGGGTACCTCTGTGTCTTCCTTCCAAAGCTCAGACAGCCTAAAGCAGGTTTGGATGCTACTGAGCTCTTCTAGCCCTGAGTTTTCTTTGACCTGGTCATGCGATGCAGCTTTTAGGGAACCATCCAGGCTTAAGCACAAAAACACCTGGCCTCAGTTATCTGGAATGCTGTCATCAGAAAATCCAGGAAGTTGCTGTTTTCATCTCTGCCTCCCAGTATGTTTTTACCTTTGCTGTTTTCAGTTTATATTACAAACAGAGGTGCCATTAGCCTTTAGCATCTGGGGTCTCCAAAGTTCCTGATTTGGCTATGCTCTGGACATTTTTCTGTGTGTAGCACATAGTCGTCATTTGGTTTTCTGCCGTGAGGCCTACAGAAGACAACTGTGTTTCTGCCATTTTTTTTTTTTTTTGACATACCAAGCCTTTATTTTGTGCCAGGCACTATGCTAAGTGCTTAACTAGCAGCATCTCCTTTAGTTCATAACAACCCTGCTTTTCAAATGAAGAAATGAAAGCAGAAGGATGAGGATGTTTTCTTACTCATAGAGCCTACAAGGAGTGCTGAGGTTTTCAGCCCAAGCCTGGGACCTTCCTTACTCACTGTCGTCAGCTGGACCTCCAGTTCTGGACTGAGGTTTCTGGGTTGTGGGTTTCCCAAGTTCTGCTGCATTGTCATGGGTCACCCCAGAAGCCCCTTTTTGCAGATTTATCTCTGATATATTTTGGCCTAGCCGAATGTGTGAAATGTCCAGCACATTGTGCATCATATTTCCTGTTTACTCCTGTGTAACAGCACCCTAAAAAGTGCCACCCTTTGGAATCAGAATTTCTATATCATTTTTAAATTTTACGTGTGGTGGGGGGGAGGTTGGTATTGTGGGAGAACAAAACTATGTGGCCACATTGTTATTAGTAATTTAAAGGGTCACTCAAGAATTAAAATAGCTGACAAAAAAGCATTTAGTGGATTTTTGGCATTTCCAGTTTAAGGAGATAAATTTGGCAACTGGTAGTGGAATTTCTACATATCCATATTCTCAGATATAAATAATTAAAAAATAGGGAATTGTGAACCTTTAGTGCATATAAATCACCTGAGAATTTTGTTAAAATGCAGTTCCTGATTCTGTAGGTCTGGGATATTTCAGTGCTCCCCAGGTGATACCTTGCTAGGGATCTAGGGACCACACTTGGAGTAGCCACGGCCTAGACCCAGCCAGGAGGGTAGGTGTGAGATGTTGTTGGCCTTTTTTCTGTGACAACTCTTAAGGGACCAGGATTATGGGTGGTGGTCTGTTGACCAGCTCTGTTAGCAGAAAAACAAAAGGATTTTTGTAAAAATGTCCACTAGAGGTCGCTGTTAGCCTTACCAAAGACCCGGCATTGAAGAAATGCTCTAATATCTCCGACTGGAGGAAACGCCAAGGATCAGAAAGTAAATTTGAGGAAGTAATGGAAGAAGTGATAGGAAAAATCAGAATATAGTGGTGTGATATGACTTCAGGAGGGGTAAACATTTTTTTAAAGATCTTTTCAGAATTTGTTATTTTCCAAAGAATTTCCTTCCCTCAAAGTTTAAAAACAAAACCAAACGATATCAATGCTCAATCCTTAAAAAAAAAGTAGATGCCCTGGCTGAGTGGCTCCGTTGATTGGAGTGTCATCTTGTACACCAAGAAGTTTGCAGGTTTGATTCCTGGTCAGGACACATACCTAGGTTATAGGTTCAGTCCCCCGTGGGGCACATATAGGAGGCAACAGACCCCTCCCTCCCTCCCTCTTTCTTTCTCCCCCCCTACCCCTCTCCTTTTCCCCTTCCTTCCTTCCCTCCACTTCCTCTTGCTCTAAAAGAAAAAAAAAATCTTGAGGATTTTTTTGAAAAGTAGACAGTTGCTTAATTTTTCAGGTTCTCAAGATAACTCAGATGATCAGAATTTTTGAGTGCAGTAGTGGGGCTGTCTTGGTTTGCATCCTTCTCTCTCCCTGTTGCTGTCACCTGACAAGTTACCACCAGTTACAAGTCTCAGCATCTCTAAAAAATGGGCATAATCATAGCATTGTTGACACAAGAAATGTTCAAACCTGTAGAGAATTTTTATGAATTTATTTGAGCCAAACTTAATAATAATTGCTGGGAAGCAAAATCTCAACAGATTGAGAAAATGCTCCAGAGAATAGCACAGCTTATTTTGTACATTAGACTCAAAGGAGGAGATATAAGGAGGGTTGCATGAAATTCATTGGTCGTGGATAAATGGGGCAGGGGAAAGCAAACCAGGGAAATCTCTGAGATTGGATAAAGAATAAAATGGAGAGACAAATTTCTTTTACTTAGTTGGTGCAGGATAGTTAACAATGAACACTTAACAATACATAGAGATGGTAGGTAGGGGAGCAATAACAATGAGGGGCTGTGTGTGTGTTCTCTTGCTCTGGTGTGGAGGTTGTACCCTGAGGGGTCCAGAAAACAACAGGATTACTCTGATGTTCCAAAGGCATGTTTTCATAGATGCAGAAAGACAATACATAGGCTAACTATCCTTTTGGTAAAGATTGACCTTTGTATGGAAGCTGCAAGCCTAGGATGTGACTACCTGCTATGACTTGCTTTTAGTTAGGGACTTTTGTTTAGACTATCCTGTATGGTTAATTCTGTATCTGAGTTTGTAAAGCCCACCATGCATGCCTTCCCTGAACTTGTCAGGTTTAGGATGTGGCTTCTTTTTTTGTCCACAGCACCTACCTACCTCCTAAGGTTGATTAAATGAGGAAATGGAGGTAACGTGGTATACAGTAATCACCTAATACGTGAGAACTATTATTACATTCTTGCATATCAAGTCATATAGTGCTTTTGAGGTAGTACTTAGCTGTTGACTGATTAGTTAATTATCAGGGATGAAAACACATTTGCAGTTGAATTTCCGGTCAGATAACATTTCTTTTCATTCCATTAAATTAACCTTTCAAAATTCTATTGATAAAGCTTAGGGTGATCTGAAAGGAGAACAACTGTAATTCAGTTTTTAGAACTTCATTATGACTATCCATAGCTATTATTACAATTTTTTTTATTCTTGGAGTTTTTCTTGTTTTTAATTTTTTCAATTTATTGGGATGATGTTGGTTAATAAAATTATATATACTGCAAATGTACAATTCTATAATACTGATGTTTATATTTACCTGCCAAAGTCAAATTTCTTCTCTTACCCCATGTTTGACCCCCTTTACTGCCCACCTTTCCCTTCTAGTAAGCACCATACTGTTGTCTGTGTCATTGAGTTTCAGTTTTACTTGCCACATGTAAGTGAAATCATATGGCTCTTGACTTTTTCCATCTGACTTATTTTGCTTAGCATGATAGTCTCAAGGTCCATCCATGTCATCACGAATGGCAGCATATCATCTTTTCTATGGCTGAGTAGTATTCCATTCTATATATGTACCACATCTTCTTTATCAAATCTTCTTTATCTAATACCCAGAAAAGGGATTGTTGGATCATATGATAACTCTTCTTATTTTGGCGGGGAATTGTCATACTGTTTTCCATAATGGATGTACCAATTTACATTTCCACAAGCAGTGAATGAGGGTTCTTTTTTCTCCACAACCCATCCAACACTTGTTATTACCATATTTTTGGGACTATAAGACGCACTGGACCACAAGACACACCTAGGTTTTAGAGGAGGAAAATAGGAAAAAAAATTGAAGGAAAAAATGTGGTAAAATATTTAATAACCTGTGACCCCGCTCCACCGCCACCCCCCGCCACAGTGAGCTAGGTAAACTACATTCGGACTATAAGACACACCCCTATTTCACCCCAAATTTGGGGGTAATGTGTCTTATAGTCTGAAAAACAGTACTTGTCTTATTGATAATAGCTATACTAACAAACAGGTGAGAGGTGGTTCTTCATTATAGTTTTGATTTGCATTTCCCTAATAGCTAGTGAAGTTCAGCTTCTTTTAATGTATCTGTTGGTTGTTTGCGTGTCTTCTTGGGAGATCTGTCTGTTCAGATCTTCTGCCCATTTTTTAAATTGGATTTTTGTGTGTGTGTGTGTGTGTGTGGTTGTTGACTTGCATGACTTCTTTTTATATTTTGGACCTCAACTCCTTATTGGAGGTGTTTGCAAATGTCTTTTCCAATTTGGTTCAGTGCTGTTTTGTTTTGTTGACATTTCTTTTGCTATACAAAAGCTTTTTAGTTTGATACCATTCCATTCATTTATTTTGTTTTTACTTCCCTTGCCTTTGAGGTTGAATTCATAAAATCCTCCCTGAGACCAATGTTAATAAGTTTAGTACTTATATTTTCTTCTATATCTTTACTGTTTTCGGGTCTTGTATTTAGGGGTTTGATCAATTTTGACCTCATTTTTGTGTGTGGTGACAAATAGCAGTCAAGTTTATTCCTTTTACATGAGGCTTTTAAATTTTCCTGGCACATTTGTTGAAGAGGCTTTCTCTTCTCCACTGTATGTTTTTGGCTTCTTTGTCAATAACTATTTGCCCATATATGTGTGGGTTTATTTCTGGGCTCTCAGTTCTTTATTTTACTTTATTTTATTGTTTTAATTATTTTTAAAAATTATTTTATTGTTCAATTAGTGTTGTCTGCATTATCCCCCCACCACCCCCCATGCCAGCCAAACCCCCCTCCCTCCCTTGCTGTCACATGTCCCCTTGGTTTTTCCCATGTGTCCTTTATAGCAGTTCCTGAAAACCCTTACCCCCATCATCCCCTCCCATCTCCCCTGTGGTTACTGTCAGATTGTTCTTTCTTTCAGTGTCTCTGGTTATATTTTGCTTGCTATTTTCTTTGGTTGATTATATTCCAGTTAAAGGTGAGATTATATGGTATTTGTCCCTCACTGCCTGGCTTATTTCACTTAGCATAGTGCTCTCCAGCTCCATCCATGCTGTCACAAAGGGTAGGAACTCCTTTCTCTCAGTTGCATAGTATTCCATGGTGTAAAAGTACCGTAGTTTTTTGATCCACTCATTTACTGAGGAGCACTTAGGTTGCTTCCGGCACTTGGCTATTTTAAATTGTGCTGCTATGATCATTAGGGTGCATAGGTTCTTTTGGATTGGTGTTTCAGTGTTCTTAGGATATAATCCCAGCAGTGGAGTTGCTGGGTCAGAAGGCAGTTCCAGTTTTAGTTTTCTGAGGAAATTCCATTCTGTTCTCCACAGTGGCTGCACCAGTCTGCATTCCCACCAACAGTGCACTAGGATTCCATTTTCTCCATATCCTCTCTGACACTTGTTTGTTGATTTGTTTATGATGGCCATTCTGACTGGAGTGAGGTACTATCTAATTGTGATTTTAATTTGCATCTCTCTGATGGCTAGTGTTGCTGAGCATCATTTCTTGTATCTCAGGGATCTCTAAATGTCCTCCTTGGAGAAGTGTCTGTTCAAGTCTTTTGCCCATTTTTTAATTGGGTTTTTGTCTTCCTGGAGTGCAGTCATGTGAGTTCTTTCTATATTTTGGGGATCAAACCCTTGTCCGAGGTATCTATCATTGGCAAGTATGTTTTCTGAAATGGTTGGTTCTATTTTCATTTTAATGCTGTTTTCTTTAGCCATGCAAAGGTTTTTATTTTGATCAGGTCCCATTTGTTCATTCTTTCCTTTATGTCCTTTGCTCTAGGGAACATATTGGCGAAAATATTGCTCAGTGGAATAGCTGAGATTTTCCTGCCTATGTTTTCCTCTAGGACTTTTATGGTGTCACAACTTACATTTAAGTTTTTTATCCACCTTGAATTTATTTTTGTGTATGGTGTATGCAGGTGATTGAGTTTTATTTTTTTGTGTGTAGCTGTCCAGCTCTCCTAACACCATTTGTTGAAGAGGCTATTTTTACTCCATTTTATGCTTCTGCCCCCTTTGTCAAATATTAATTCACCATAGAAACTTGGGTTTATTTCTGGGCTCTCTGTTCTGTTCCATTGGTCTACGTGTCTGTGCTTCTGCCAGTACCAGGCTATTTTGATTACAGTGGCCTTGTAATACAGTTTGATTTCAGGTATTGTGATGCCCTCCTAACTTGTTCTTCTTTCTCAAAATTGCTGCAGCTTTTGGGGTCATTTATGGTTCCATATAAATTTCTGAAGTGTTTTTTCTGTATCTGTGAAATATGTTATGGATACTTTAATAGGCATTGCATTGAATCTATAAATCGCTTTGGGTAGTATGGACATTTTGATGATGTTATTTTTTCCAATCCATGAGCATGGTACATGCTTCCATTTCTTTGTGTCTTCCTGAATTTCTTTCTTCAGTGTTGTGTAGTTTTCTGAGTACAGGTCTTTTACATCGTTGGTTAGGTTTATTTCTCGGTACTTTGTTTCTTGTTCTTTTATCAAATGGGATTTTTTTTTCCAGATTTCTGTTTCTGATATTTCATTGTTAGTGTACAAAAATGCCTTTGGTTTCTGAATATTGACTTTGTATCCTGCTGTTTTGCCTAATTCACTTATTAGGTTGAGTAGTCTTTTGGTGGAGTCTATAGGGTTTTCTATGTACAGTATCATGTCATCTGCAAACAGTGACAGTTTTGTTTCCTCCTTTACAATTTGGATGCCTCTAATTCTTTCCCTTGTCTGATTGTTGTGGCTAGGACTTCCAATATTATGTTGAATATGAGTAGTGAAAGTGGACATCCTTGTCTTGTTCCTGATCTTAGTGGGAAAGTTTTTAGTTTTTTCCTATTGAGTATGATGTTGGTTGTATGTCTCTCATTTATGGCTTTTATTATGTTGGGGAATGCTCCTTAGATTCCCACTTTGCTAAGTGTTTTTGTCATAAGTGGGTGCTGTACCTTATCGAATGCTTTTTCTGCATCTATTGATATGATCGTGTGATTTTTTCTTTCATTTTATTTATGTGATGTATTACGTTTATTGATTTGCGAATATTGTACTATCCTTGCATCCCTGGGATGAATCCCACTTGATCATAGTGTATGATCTTTTTATCATATTGCTGGATGAAGTGTTCCAATGTTTTGTTGATGATTTTACCATCTATATTCATCAGCGATATTGGCCTGAAGTTTTCTTTCTTTGTTGTATCTTTATCTGGTTTTGGGATTAGGATAATGCTGGATTCATAAAAGAGTTTGAGAGTCTTCACTCTTCTTGAATTTTTTGAATACTCTGTGAAGGATAGGGGTTAGCACTTCCTTAAATGCTTTGTAAAATTCTCCTGTGAAATCATCCAGTCTAGGTTTTTTGTGTTCCAGAAGCTTTCTGATTACTACTTCAATTTCATCTGCTGTTACTGGTCAGTTCAGGCTTTCTGCTTCTTCTTCATTTAGTTTTGGAAGATTATATTTCTCTAGAAATTTGTCCATTTCACCCACGTTTTCAAATTGCTTGGCATATAGTTTTTTGTAGTAATTTCTTACAGTCTTTTGTAGTTATGTGGTGTCAGTTGTAATCTCTCCTCTTTCATTTCTGATTGTGTTTATTTGGGTCCTCTCTCTTTTTTTCTTGGTGAGTTTGCTTGAAGGCTTGTCAATTTTGCTTATCTTTTCAAAAAACCAGGTCCTGGGTTTATTGATCCTTAGAATTGTGCTTTTAGTCTCTATGTTGTTTAATTCTGCTCTGATCTTGGTTATTTCTTTCCTTGTACTTGCTCTAGGCTATCTTTGTTATTATTCCTCAAGATCTTATAGGCATAGGTTAGGGTGTTTATTTGAAATGTTTTTATCTTTTTTAGGTAGGCTTGTATTGCTATGAACTTCCATCTCAGGACTGCCTTTGCTGTGTCCCATAATTTTTGGGTTGTTGTAAGTTTATTTATTTTTTTGTTTCCAGAAACTTTTCAATTTCTTCCCTAATCTCATTCTCGACCCATTCGTTGTTTAATAGCATACTGTTCAATCTCCATCAGTTTGAGTGTTTTTGAGTTTTTTTCCTTGGGGTTGTTTTCTAGTTTCAGTCCCTTGTGGTAAGAGAAAATGCTTGATATGATTTCAATTTTCTTGAAATTATTGAGGCTTGTTTTTGTCCTATCATGTGGTCTGTCTTTGAAAATGTTCCATGTGCATTTGAAAGGAATGTGTATTTTGCTTCTTTGGGATGAAAGGCTTTATATATATCAGTTAAGTCCATTTCATTTAGGGCATTGTTCAATGCCACAATATCTTTATTAATATTTTGTTTGGAAGATCTATTCATTTTTGACAGTGGGGTATTGAAATCCACTACTATAATTGTGTTGCTGACAATATCTTTCTTGAAGTCCTCCAAGATTTTCTTCATACATTTGTGTGCTTCTATTTTGAGTGTGTATATATTTACAATGGTTATGTCTTCATGATGGGTACTCCCTTGCGTATCATGAAGTGACCTTCTGGGTCTCTTTTTATGGCTATTTTTTTTGAAGTCTTTTTTTGTCCAATGTGAGTATTGCTACCGTGGGTATTTTTTTTTCCTGTCCACTTGCTTGGAATATTTTTTTCCAGCCCTTCACTTCCAGTCTGTGTAGGTCTTTGTTCTGAGGTGGGTTTCTTGTGGGCAGCATATGTGTGGGTCATGATTTCTTATCCATTTAGCTGTTTTATTTCTTTTCATTGGAGCATTTAATCCACTTACATTTACAGTTATTATTGATAGGTACATATTCATTGCCATTTTTTCATACCTGTGTTCCTCTCTCTCTCTCAGTTTTTCTTCCTGTTCTTAAAGCAGATCCTTTAGTATCTCTTTCACAGCTAGTTTGGAAGAGGTATATTCTTTGAGGCTTCTTTTGTCCAGGAAGCTCCTTATTTGGCCTTCCATTAAATGAGAGCCTTGATGGATAAAATAGTCTTTTTTCCAGGCCTCTGGTTTTCATTACTTGGAGTATTTTTTGCCATTTCCTTCTCTCTTGGAGTGTTTCCATTGAGAATTTAGCTATTAGTATTATCAGGGCTCTCTTGCATGTTACTTCCTGCTTTTCCCTTGCTACCTTTAAGATTCTCTCTTTGTAAGCCCTGGCTAGCGTAGCTCAGTGGATTGAGCATGGGCTGCAAAGGGAAGCAGCAATGCAGCATTGCAGGTTCGATTCCCAGTCAGGGCACGTGCCTGGGTTGCAGGCCATGGCCTCCAGCAACCGCACATTGATGTTTCTCTCTTTCTTTCTCCCTCCCTTCCCTCTCTAAAAATAGATAAATAAAATCTAAAAAAAAAAAGATTCTCTCTTTGTCTTGGAATTTTGCCATTTTAAGTATTATGTGTCTTGAAGTGGACCTCTTTGGGTTCCTCTTGATTGGCAGACTCTGTTTCCTGGATTTGTGTGACTTTTTCTCTCATTTAATTAGGGAATTTTCCATCATTACTTTTCCAAACAGTTTTTCTATCCCTTGCTCTTCTTCTCCTTCTGGTATCCCTATTATACAGATGTGATTATTCATGTTGTCCTGTAGTTCTCTTAACCACTCTTCATTCTTTCTGAGTCTCTTTTACTTTTCTTGCTCTTTCTGGGTGTTTTTTTCTACCTTGTCCTCCAGCTTGCTGATTTGATCCTCTGCCTCATTGATGCTGCTTTTCATTCCTTCTACTGTGTTCTTCAGTTGAGAAATTGTATTCTTCATTTCCTCTTGGCCCTTGTTGATAGTTTCTATTTCCTTTTTCATGTTGATATAGTTTGCAGTGAGTTCATTGTAGTTTCCTTGTAGTTTCTGGTAATTCTGTGTGAGCTTATTGAGCTTCCTGATGACCATTGCTTTGAACTCAATATCTGATAGTTGACTTGCCTCTATTTCATTTAGCATTTTTTCTGAGGCTTCCTCCTTTCCTTTCCTGAAGGGTTTGTTTCTTTGTCTTCTCATTGTTTGTGAGACCATTCTTGTTAGTATCTGCTTCTTAAATTGGTCTGTTTTTACTCCCTGGATTTATGGTGTGAGCTCTTATGGTAGAAGACCTATGAGATTCAGTGGTGCAGTCTCCTTGGTCTCCTTATCTCGCTGGTCTTGGGCTGTTGTTTATGTTGGCTGTCTGTATGTCTTTGGGTTTTGATTGTTGTTGGGTCTGACTTTGGTGGGTCCTTCACTTCAACTGGTTACCTGAGGGTCACTCCATCCACCATGTCTTTTATTCTGTTGTGCAGGTGTGGATAGGTGGTGTTGAAGCTGGTTCTTCTGTCTATATGAGGTTTTGAGACTTCTCTCTTGGTATTGTTCAGTTGCTTGTTCTCGGTAATTTCTCCACCATTTGTTGCATTTAGAGATCAGTCCTGGGTGGAGGTTTGTGTGGCTTCCACTCCCTCCTTTACCTTCTTCTGTTATTATTTCTTGGTAGTTCATTTTTTGGTGGCTTTCGTCTTCCAGCAGGTATACTGGTGTTCACAGCTCCCGCCTACTCTTTTTTGTGATCAGTTGGAGGGGGAAGGCAAAATGGTTTAAGACAGCAAGAGTGTATTTTATGGTAATGAATGTAGCAACCTGTGGAGAAGAGATGGGAGATCCTTTCGATATATATAGTGTTAACCATGATATTTCACCCAACTAGCCACTTCTTAGAAAGGGTGGAAAAAAGATACTACTCTTATTAGGGAGGGGAAGTATTGTGAGTTATATCTAGAAAGCAGTGAGCTTGTGGGAGGTCAGATTATGAGGTAAAGTGAGAGTATAGGATAGAAAATAGATGTAGTGTGTGAGGGAATAGAGTTATCCACGACAGTAATAAAGTTCTGGAAGACAGTGAAATCAGCTAAGATCCGGCAGGGGTTTTGTGTAGTATATACGGTTGTATGAAACAGCAATTATTTACAGTAGTAACGGAGCAACGATCATATGACAGAACCTGTGTGGTGTAAATAACAAGAATAGGACGTACACGACCTAAAGTAGTGTGCTTTTGGAACACAAGTGAAGTGAAAGACAAAAAATTAAAAATACACGATGAAATAGAGAACAGGGGAAACAAGTCAAACAATGCAATTTATCAAGCCAAGCGAAGAAGCCTAAGCAGAAAGAAGAGAAATAAAAAACTAATAAAATAAAAGATGTAGAAATAATGAAAAATAATAATAATACAAATATACAATAACTTGCAAGTTCTCTGGAGTAGGAAAGTGAAATTTGTCTCACTGTCTCTGTTTTTAGGATGACCCCTCTTTGGGTCTAACACTGGTCCTTTCACAGCTGCAGGTTTTGTCTCATTTGTGGGAATTTAAAAAAAAAAATAAAGAAGGAAGGAAGAAGGAATAAAAAAAAGAAGGAAAAGAAAGAAGAAGGAATTAAAAAAAAACAAAACAGGCCTCCTGCTGGCTTTACACAATCTAAGCCAGTCGTGCTGGTCCTCCTGGCTACAACAGGCTGAGGGGAAATTGGTTTTGCTTTTCTGCCTTCCTTTGGTTTTGTGGGGATGGGAGCCAGGTCTGAGCCACACTCTTTGGAGTTGCTCAGACTCCAGTCCAGTTTCTCAGTTTGCTGGTGGGCCCCCAGTGCCCTTCTGTGCCCAGCCTACACCTTCAGTCCACTGGTTGCACTGTCCTTGAGGTGCACCAATTAGGGGCAGATCACACACAACCTTCTCGCTCTGCACTCTCCTAGATGGTAGGGACTCTCAAAGTCTCTTCATGGTAGTTCAGCGCCCCCACTGAGTTAAGTCTTCTGGGGACTGCTGACTCCCTGAGCCCTGCTGCTCTCCTCTTTTGGGGCATCTCCACCTTTCTCTTAGAGACCCAGTTGGCCCTGCAGGGACGGGTCTCCACCATGGTTGGTATTGGAGATAGGGGTGTGCGCCTTTTCTGTTTCTGTCCCCTGCGGTGGTGGGGTTGAGCTGGAGTTTCTTCTGGGTGGCGGGGCCAGGCTTGCTCTGTCCCTGGGGCTACAGGCTCGAGCACTTGGCCTCTGCTGCTGGGGTGGGATTAGCAGCCGCTAGGCCCCTGGTTCAGGTGTGTACCGTCTCAGGGCTGTAGGCATGAGTTTTCTGTCTCTGCTGCTGCAGAGGGAGTGCATTTGTGGGGTGGTGGTGTAAGGTGTGTGCTGGCTTCTGTTGCTGCTGTGGCAGCCAAGGCGGGGTGGGAGGCAGCTGGGTCAGCAGCGGGCCACTGGGGTCGCGGTTGCAGCTAGGCTCCCTCCGCTGCTGTGGCAGGCGGTAGGGGCATAGTCAAGGTCCTGGTAGCACAGGTGGACCCACGGCTGAGGCTGTGGAGGCTGCATGGCTAGGGGAGGTGGGAGTGGCTGCTGTGGAAGAGTTCCCTAAACAGCCACTGAGTGCCTCTTTTTCTTTTTGAAAAATTCCTCCTATTCAAGCCTGCTACTCCCAACAAGTGCCTGTCCTCTCACACAGCCCAGCTCTCCAACCAGACCGGGGAGTATCCGAATCAGGGTACGTCTTGGTCCAACTCTTCCCAGCCAGCATCCACAGTCTCAGCGAGTGCACACCACCACTGTGTGTTTGCCACTTCGTACTTATTCCCCCCAGCAACTTCAAGCATCCAGGTCCATCCTGTTGCTGATTAAACCTTGTTTGGAAGGGGAGGGAGCCATTGACCTGGCTCTCTCCCAAGAATCCTGTGGCAGACCCGTCGGATGCTGGGCCTGGGGCTGCAGCTGCCCTGGTCCCTGTGCTGGTCCCAGGGACCTTATTGTCCCGAAACACTTTCCTTACCGTCTGATTTTTCAATGTCCTCTACAGTTTTGGCCTCCAGTCTTCATATATATTGGGATACCATTGGCTGTTCACTCCGTTTCTCAGAAGATCGGCTAGGTGTTCCACCCATGCATAGGGGGAAGTAGACTCTGCTACCACCTATCTCACCGCCATCTTAAAATCTTCCAGGCTCTCAATTCTGTTCCATTGGTCTGTGCGTCTTTTTTTTCTGCTAATACCTTGCTGTTTTGGTTATTGTCACTTGGTAGTATAATTTAAAGTCAGGGAATGTGATACCTCTGGTTCTGTTCTTTATTATTAGGATTGCTTTGGTTATTCAGGGTCTCTTGTGGGTCCATACAAATCTGATTTTTAAAAAATTTCTTTAAAAAGTGCCATTGGAATTTTAATGGGAATTGTATTAAATATATATATTGAGTTGGGTAATATGGCCATTTTAATTATATTAATTCTTCCAATCCATGAACATGGAATATCTATCCAATTCTTCATTAAAAAAAAACAGAACAAAAAAACTCTTGTTTTTAATGTATAGGTCTTTCACATCCTTTGTTAAATTTATTCCTAGCTATTTTATTCTTTTTGTCGCAATTGCAAAATTAAAGTTTTTTTTTTTTTAAAGATTTTATTTATTTATTTTTAGAGAGGGAAGGGAGGGAGGGAGAGAAAGAGAGAGAGAGATCAGTGTGCGGTTGCTGGGAGACATGGCCTGCAACCTAGGCATGTGCCCTGACTGGGAATCGAACCTGCGATGCCTGGTTTGCAGCCCGCGCTCAATCCACTGAGCTATACCAGCCAGGGCATGCAAAATTAAAGTTTTTTAAAAATTTCCTTTTCTGAAATGTCATTGTTAGTATATAGGAACACAGTGGATTTTGTGCATTAATTTTATGTCCTGAAACTTTACTGTATTTGTTTATTGTTTTAAATATAATGTTAGGGGAGTCTTTAGGGTTTTCTATATGAAGAATCATGTCATCTGCAAAATGTGACACTTCTTCCTTCCCAATTTGGATGCCTTTTATTTCTTTCTCTTGCCTGATTGCTCTTGCTAAAACTTCCAATACTATGTTGAATAAAGGTGGTAAGAGTGGACATCTTGTCTTGTTCCTGATCTTAGAGGAAGAGCTTTCAGTTATTCACCATTGAGTATGATATGAGCAGAGGGTTTGTCATATATGGCCTTCATTATATTGAAGAACTTTCCTTCCATGCTCATTTGAGTGTTTTAATCATGAACAGATGTTGTATCTTGTCAAGTGCTTTTTATACATCTATTGATATGATCATATGATTATGTTGTACCATCCTTGTGCCCCTGTAATGAATTCCACTTGATCACGAGGCATTTTTTTTTTAATGTATTGCATTTGATTTACTATTTTGTTTAGGTTTTTTAAATCTATATTCATCAGAGATAATTGGTCCGTAATTTTCTTTTTTTATGTTATCCTTACCAGGGTTGGTATTAGTGTGATGTTGGTCCCTTAAAATATATTAGGAAGTATTGCCTATTTTTCAGTATTTTTGTAAGGGTTTGAGAAAGATAGGTACTACCGGTAGATCTTTTTTTGAATGTTTGTTAGAATTCACTAGTGAAGTCATCTGGTCCTGGACTTTTACTTTTGGGGAGGTTTTTGATGGTTGTTTCAATTTCCTCACTGTTGATAGATCTATTTAGATTTTCCAGTTCTTTTTTTTGTTTTTTAAAGATTTTATTTATTTATTTATTTTAGAGAGGGAAGTGAGGGAGAGAGAGAGAAACATCAATGTGCGGTTGCTGGGGGACATGGCCTGCAACCTAGGCATGTGCCCTGACTGGGAATCGAACCTGCGATGCCTGGTTCGCAGCCCGCGCTCAATCCACTGAACTACACAAGCCAGGTAGATTTTCCAGTTCTTTATGGTTCATTCTAGGAAGGTTATATATTCTGAAGAACTTGTCCATTTCTTTTAGGTAATACACTTTGTGATATAAAGTCTTTCATGGTATTACTGTATTTTCCTCTGTATTTCTGTGGTGTCAATTGTAACTTCTTTCATTTCTGATTTTATTTGAGTCTTTTCTTTTTCCTTAATGAGTCTAGCCAGAGGTTTGTTAATTTTATTAATCTTCAAAGAACCAGCTCTTTTTTTGCATTATTTTTTGTATTTTTATTGTTTGTTGTTTTTTTTTTTTAACTCTGCTCTGACTTTTATTATTTCTTTCCTTCTGCTGGCTTCAGCAGCATTTGTTCTCTTGTTTGAGTTCTTTAAGAGGTAATGTTAGGTTGTTTATTTTAGATTTTTCTTTTTTTGAGATAGGCTTGTAATACCAAGTTTCCTCTTATCACTGCTTTTTCTTCACCCCCACAGTTTTGATATGTTGTATTGTCATTCTCATTTGTTTTATTTATCTTTTGATCTATTATTTCTTCTTTGGTACAGTCATTTTTTAGTAGCATGTTGTTTAATCTTCACACATATTTGTGATTTTTTCTGCTTTTTCTTTGCAGTTGATTTGCAATTTTTGAGTACTGTGTTCATAGAATATGCTTAATATGATTTTGACCTTTAAATTTGTAGAGGCTAGTTTTCTGTCCCAACATATGGTCAGTCCTTGTGAATGTTCCATGTGCACTAGAAAAAAATGGTATTTTGGGATGAAAGGCTCTGTAAATGTTGATTATGTCCATTACTTTATTGTGTCACTTAATGCCAGTATTTCCTTATTGATTTTCTTTTTAGGTGATCTATCCATACCTGTCAGTGGGGTATTTAGGTCCCCTACTATTGTGTTTTTGTCAGTTTCTCTTTAGTTTTATTAGTAGTTGCTTTATATATTTTGGTGCTCCCTAATTGGGTGCATATATACACAAGTACATGTTATGTCTTCTTGATGTATTGTCCCTTTTATCACTATAAGATATCCATCTTTGCCTCTTGTTATCTTTTTATTTTAAAATCTATTTTGTCAGATATAAGTACCGCTATGTCTGCTTTTTTTCTGGATGCAATTTGCTTGGAGAATAGTTTTCTACTCTTTCACTTTGAGTATTTATTTTCCTTGCAGGTGAAATGTACCTCCTGAAGGCAGTATATGGTTGGTTGGGGTTTAAAAATTTTTTTTGACTTTTTATTGGTGAGTTCAGTCAATTTACATTTTGGGTATATAGAATTTCCTCTAGCCATTTTTTGTTGTATTTTCTGGTAGCTCTGTGTCTCCTTTGTTTCTTTTTCCTTGCGTTTCTGTTTTTGTTTTGGGGTTTTATTTTTTTTTCTTTTTTGATGTGATGGTATTCTATGATTTTTTTCCCTCTGTTTTCTCCTTTTTTGTGTTCTGTCTCAGTTCTGGAATTTTTGTGTATACACAATTACCACTAGGTTTATGCAAAAGAAAGTGTCATGTATACAGTGGTCCTTTTTCTTATTTTATATTCATATTAAATAAATATTAAATTTCTAATGTTTTTATATTTTATCTCTACCTCCTTTGCAAAATCAGACCTTTACCATCTCTCCTTTAATGTTTTTGTTGTCATAAATTATTCCTATTTATGCTGGGTTCATTTCAAAATTGTAGTACCTATTGTCTTCTCTTTTTAAACTGTTTTTACTATCTTAAACCTTTATGTTATATTTAAGTGTATAATACCACATTCTGAAAAATGGTTGAAATTTACAGCTTCTATCTGTTAGTCATCTTACTCATAGTTATGTACTCTTTTGTCTTTTCATTTTGGGTAGAATAACCCATTTTAGTATTTCATGTAATGGAGGTTTTTTGGAGGTAAATTTCCACAGCCTCAGTATGTCTAGAAAAGTCTTATTCTTTTTATGTAAAGGATATACTTTGCTGGTAATTTCTCTCTTTCAATAGTTTGAACATTTGATTCCACTCTCTCCTAGCTTGTAGGGTTTCTGCTAAAAAAATTGGATGATAATCTAATGGGGTTTCCTTTATAGGTTACCATCTTTTTTCCTCAGGCTGTCTGGAGATGTCTTTCTTTGTCATTAATTTTTGACATTTTTAGTATAATGTGCCTTGGAAAAGGCCTTTTTGGATGGAGACTGATTGTTTCTTGGATTCGAGGATCCAGCTCTTTTCACAGGTGTAGGAAGTTCTCACCAACTGTTTGTTTGTATAGGCTCTGTGTTCACTTCTCTCTCTCCTTGTGGAATATTCATTATTTTATATTGCTCTTTCTGACTTAATCATAGTTCTTGTGGAATTTTTCTGTTTTAAATCTCAATCCCCTCTCTTCCATCTGCTTCATTTCTATATTTCTGTTTTCAGCATCACTAATTTTTTTCCTCCATGTGGTCAGCTCTACTTCCTAAGCTTGCTAGTGCATTTTTTATTTCTTTTATTGAACTCCAGGATTTTATTGAATTCTTATATTCAGCTCCAGAATTTTTGTTGGATTCTTTTTCTAAAAAATATTTTTATTTATTTATTTTTA
>PVIA01010661.1:0-27063 GCA_004024845.1 Tonatia bakeri
TTTTTTTTTTTTTTTTTTTTTTTTTTTTTTATTTTTTTTTTTTTTTTTTTTTTTTTTTTTTTTTTTTTTTTTTTTTTTTTTTTTTTTTTTTGTGGAATATAGTTGTTCATAGTATTTTCTTACAATTCTTTGTATTTATAGGATGATAGTTGTTACTGCCCCTCTTCCATTGCAGATTTTATTTATTTGGGTCCTCTCTCTAATGAATCTGGTTAAATGTTCATCAGTCATGGTTATTTTTTCAGAGAACTCATTCTTGGTTTCATTGATCTTTTGTATTGTTCTTTTAGTCTTCATGTCACTTATTGTTACACTGACATTTATTATTTTCTTCTATTTACTCTGGGCTTTACTTGTTGTTCTTCTTGTAATTCTTCAGGGATAGGGTCAGATTATTTATTTGAGATTTTTCTTGCTTCTTGAGGTATGTCTGTAATGCTATAAACTTCCTTCTCAGGACAGCTTTTGCTGTGTTCCATAGGTTTTGGTTTAATGTGTGCTCATTTAATTTTTTGCACATAATTTTTTTATTTATTCCTTGATTTCATTGATAACTCATTCATTGTTTATTAACATGCTATTTAACTTCCAAGTGTTTGATTTTTTATTGAAATTGATTTCTAGATCCATGCCATTGTGATCCAAGAAAATGCTTAATATGATTTCAATCTTCTTGAATTTGTTGAGTTATTTTGTGTCCTCTCATGTGGTCTATCTTTGAGAATGATTCATGTGCACTTTAAAAGAATATGTATTCTGTTGCTTTGGGACAAAATGTTCTGTAAATTTCAATTAAATCCATTAAATCTAGTATGTCATCTAAAGTTGCTGTTTCCTTGTTGATTTTCTGTCTTGAAGATCTATCCATTGATGACAGTGGTGTGTTAAGATCCCCTTCTTTGACTGTATTGCTGTTATTCTCTCCCTTAAAGTCCACCAAGATTTTCTTTATATATTTAGGAGCTCCAATGTTGAATGCATAAATGTTTTCAAGGGTTTTATTCTTTTATTGGATCAATCCCTTATCATTATGTGGTGACATTTATTTTCTCTTGTAATGTCCTTTGTTTTGAAGTCAACTTTTTCAGATGTAAGTATTACTACCCTAGCTTTTTGTTTGTTCATTTTCATTTACATGGAATATTTTCTTCCATTCTTTCATTTTCACCCTGTGTAAATTTTTTGTTCTGAGGTGGGCCTTTTGTAGATAGCATATATGCATCATGTTTTCTTATCCACTCAGCTACCTTATATCTTTTGATTGAAACATTTAATTCATTTATATTTAGAGTAATTATTGATAGGTACTTATTTGTTGCCACTTTTTCCTTTATACCTATGTTCCTCTCTATATATATTTCTTTTTCTTCTTAAAGCAGCCCCTTTAACATTTCTTGCAATGCTGGTTTGGTGGTAATAAACCCCCTCAGTGTTGTTTGTTTGTTTGTTTGTTTTTAAATGAAGACCTGGGAAGATCTTTATTTTACCTTCAATTTTAAGTGATAGCCTTGCTTGATAGAGTATTCTTGGTTATAGGTCTTTGGCCTTCATCATTTTTAATATTTTATACCAATCTTCTCTACCCTTCTCTGCTCTGAAGTGTTTCTGTTAAGAAATCAGCTGAAAGCCCCTTAAAGTCACTGATGAGTAGAACTAGCAGACCCCTCCACAGGGTGCAATTATGGGAAGCGTGGCTTCACCAGCAATTGGAGTCCAGACCATGAGCTCCCCTGGCTGGTGCTATAAAAATAGGCAGAGGTGATACTTGGGAGAATTTGGCATTAGTCTCCCGGGTAGAGTGAATCACACTGATTTTTACAACCACATGCTACACAGGGTCAACTTTCCATCTCTGTTGCTCTGGGTTGGGGATTCCTGCTTCAGCTGACACCCAAGCTCCTAGGTGGAGTTAGTTCCACAGCTGATATCCCTCTGGCTACTCAGCTGCTGCCACACCTGCAGGCAAGGACTTTCCTTTTCTATGTCTCCACCCTCTTTACCGAAGAAGCTTCTTTGGTAATCCTTGGTTATAATATTTTAGACCACCTAGCCTTCATTGGATATTCAGGTTGATTGCATTGTAATTTATCTGCAAATCTGATTTGAGTCTGAGATCAAGTTGGTGTAGCTTCCATCTACTCTGAAGCCATCTAGGAATCTTCTCAAAGTTACTTTGAATTGACTTTTCTTCCTTCAATTCATTTTTAATTTATACCTTATCTACTGTTGGACAACTGTTTTGAGGTATATATGTGTTTGAGTTTATGTATGCCTAACAAAAAGTCATTTTAATTATTCTACAATACCCCCTTTTTTCAAGAAATATATTTTCATTTTTGTCAGATACATTGTTTGCTTTTATATGATTGCATTTCCAATGAAATGTTTTGTTCTATCCATTTGTTTTCAACCTATTTGTATTTTTAAATCTATTTGTATCTGTTTGTTTTCTATTTTTAACCATTTGATAACACTGCTTTTCCTTTGGGTTACTTAATCCATTTATATGAGTAATTAATCTAATTACTGGTATATTTTATTTTTCATCTTATATTTTGCATTTTTCCTTAAAGTTTATTTTTTGTTCCATTTTTAGCTTTGTTTCTTTTCTTTTTTTAACATTTATTTTTTTAAAGATTTTATTTATTCATTTTTAGAGAGGGGAAGGGAGAGAGAAAGAGAGGGAGAGAAACACCAATGTGTGGTTGCCTCTTGAGCACTTCCCATCAGGGACCTGTCTGGCAACTCAGGCATGTGCCCTGACTGGGAATTGAACCAGCAACACTTTGGTTCACAGAACAGTGATCAATCCTCTGAGCCACACCAGCCAGGGCTTAGCTTTATTTTCTTGCATTAAATAAATACTTTCTAGTGTTACACTATCATTCCTTTAATTACATTTTATGTATTTTATTTATATTTTAATGGCAATATTCAAAAACTTACAATTTACATTCAATCTTATTATAATTAATTTTAGAATTATTCCAACTTAATTTCAGTGAGACATAGAGATGCCACTTTTATATACTTCTATTCTATATCCTCTATGGTGTCATTATTTTTATACCAATAACATTTTTATATGTTGAAAATAATATATTATTACTATTTTATATAATTTTGTTGTTTTAAAAGGAGATAAGAATAAAAGGGCAAATATATGCTTTTTATTTTAATGTTTTTTTAATCCTTGCCCAAAGATACATTTATTGATTTGAGAGAGAAAGAGAAATAAGGTAAGAGAGATAAGAGAGAGAGAGAGAGAGAGACATTCATGTGATAGAGAAACATTAATTGGTTGCCTCCCATGTATGTCCTGACCTGAAACCGAACCAGTAACTGAGGTATCTGCTCTGGAAATCAAACCTGTGAGCTTTTGGTATATGGAGTGATGTTCCAACCGACCAAATCACCCTGGCCAAGGAAGTATATGCTTTATAGAGTTTCTTAGCTACCATTTTTGGTTCCTCTCATTTGTTTCAGTGGTTTTGAGTTAACATAAGCTGTCATTTTCTTATTCCAACACAGCTGTGCTCTTTCCAGGCTCCTTTGTGCAGTTATCGTCAAATTTTATTTTATATGTAATATTGACCCAGTAATGTCCATTATTTCACATAATTATTTCAGATTCAGAGAAGCACTCATACTGTTTTATATTTACCTGCATAATTACTAATATTCATTTGTTGTGCTAATTTGAAATTCTGTCTAATGTTACTTTGTTTTAGCCAGAAAAAAACTTCTATTATTTATTGTAATAAAAGTTTACTTGCCATAAATGTCCCCAATTTTTGTTTATTTAGGAAGGTCTTTTTGCCATTATTATTAAAATATAAATTTACTGTATATAATATCCTTGTTTGACAGCTTTTCTTCATCGAGTGTTTTAAATTAATTGATGAAATCTTATTGATATTCTTTCAAGATTTTTTAGTTCTCTTTCAATATTTGCACTGTGGTTAATATAGATATGAAGGTCTGTGATTTCTCATACTTGGATTTGGTTGAGATTCTTTGGCATGTGGGTTAATATTTTTCATATAATTTTGGAAGTTTTTGTTTTTATTTTCCCAGACAGTTTTCTGATATTCTCTTTCTCTTTACTGCTGGTGTGTTGATGTGCTGACTAGTTTTTCTCATGTTGCTTTGAGGCGCTCCTCATTCATCTTTATTTTTTTGTTGTCTGAGATTCATGTTGCAAAATATTTATTGATCTATCCTTAAGTTCTCAGTTCTTTCTTCAGTCATCTCTATTTGAACCACGAGCACCTCTAGTACAGTTTTTCATTTTAGCTGTAGTAGTACACCTCATCTGTGAGGGATAGTTCCGGGACTCCTCAGTAGAAGCCTGAAACCATGGATGTGCCAGATCCCGTATATATATTCTTTCCTGTACGTAAATTCCTATGATAAAGTTTACTTTATGAAGTGGTCCCAGTAAGAAATTAACAACACTAATTAAAAACAAAATGTAATATAATACACTCTAATAAAAGTTAAGTGAATTTAGTATCTTTCTCAAAATATCTTATTTTACTGTAGTCACATTGTCACTTAAAGGGGACATATTATTACTTCTTTTTTGCTGTATCTGAATTGCCAGAATCACTACTTGTGTGCTTTGGCATCATTATAAAAGAATGTAAGGCTTATTTGAACATAAGCACTATGATACTAGGACAGTTGATCTAATAACAACTGAGACAGCTGCTTAGAGACTAATGGTTGGAGGCATATACAGTGTGGATATAACACACTCCTCAGAATGACATGCATTTTAAAACTTATGAATTGTTTATTTCTGAAAGTTTGAATTCATTATTTTTGAAATGTGGTTAACTATAGGTGACTAAAACCATAGAAAGTGAAACCACCATTAAAGGTGGACTACTATATTCTGTTTTATACTTTTCAATTTTAGAATTTCTATTTTTTAAGAAACATTTTCTACCTCTTTATTGATATTCTTTATTTGATGAGACATTGCCATCATACCTTCCTGTTCTTTTATTAGAATGGCTTTAGTTCTTTGAATATTTAAATTATTAATTTAGGTGACTTGTCTGCTAAGTGCAACATTTGGTCCTTCTCAAAGGCAGCTTCTTTGGCATGCTTTTGCCCTTGATTATGGGTCACAGTTTTCTATTTCTCTGAATTTCTCTTTTTGGGGGGCTGAAAATGGGCATCTGAAATAATATGTAATAGTAACTTTGTATGCTGAACCTCAGACTCTGGGGGTTTTTATTATTCTTGTATGTTGCTTATTTGTTGAGTGACTTGTCTGGACTATTTTAATGTTGTACATACACCCAGAGTGTGCAGTCTCCAATAGTGCTTCTCAAATGGCAGGCGAACATGGCTACCGTAGGATTAAAGTGGTTTAACCCAGGTTCTCTTCGTCTTTTCCTCTGATCTGTGCTAAGTTGTGTGCTTCTACTAATTTCATATCCAGCTATTCAACTGTAGTAATTGCTAGATACTTGTTCTATTTGTTATTTTGTTTTTTTTTAATTTTTGACAACACCCAAGATTATAAGTTACTTTAAAATGTATTATATCTTATAGAATACATAAATATAATTGTTATATTAATACTTTATAATATAAAAGGTAATGTATAATATTAATAAAGCTTATATTATACATAATGATGTAATATATATTATTATATATTGATTATATATTGATTGATATAATTAAGTTCAGGTTATTTTACAGGGGTTGTATTTGAAGATGATCATTGAGTTTTCAACCTATGAGAGGCATTTCTAGAAGTTTATTTTGCTAGATTTTAATTAAATTTTTAGACTTTTATAATCTGTATTGTTATTTAATGAAGCTACCATCCCCCTTTTAGTTGTTTATTGCCAATATAAACATTGTTTTCAACAGTACTTTTAATGTAGGTTTGAAATTTCAATGTTCTTTTACTAAGAAAGTTGTTTTGTAAGGAGAGGGTTGTGGAAGTCTCTGTTCTTATGTCCCTCTGTCCCTCCCCATGCAAACGTTTTAATAATCTTCAGACCTAGGAGCAGAAAAACATTTACTTTTCCTGCCATTACAACCTTACTTTACAAGTGGGATCTTGGATAGGCTGATAGTATCTGGGTTACTTGCTTTGCTCCATCCAGCATGGAACCTTTAGCTACCAAAAAACTGAAGCAAAGGTTATCTGAGCCCAGTGGTCTCTGTCTGCAATCCCAGAGAAAAAGTTTCTGACATATATATGTAAGCCGTCTGTAGAAGGAAATCTTACATCTTTTAGCCTTTACTTTTTGGAATCAATCTCAGTGCTGAATGGAGAGTGAACCCTGTGTCCTTGTGTTCTATGAGTTTCCATGAAAAAAATTGGGGGGAAGTTGGTCACAGCTCAAGCGGTATAGACTCTCACTGTTTTTTTCCCCGATATATTAGATTGTATGGAATAAAATTTTCTGCATTCACTGTATTCAATTAAATACATAGCATTTAAGAAAATATCCAGATATTTTCAATGTGGTCTTTAAAATAAAGTTTTATACATTATAAACTGTGGTGGTTTGGTTGGGGGTAGGGTTAATATAGCTGGTCATACTACCAATCGAAATGTCATGTAAACTTTTATAAAGGACACTACTGTGTGCTTCATTTACTAGGTGACGTAGAGCAAAAAGTTAAAGGAATGAGGAAAATGTCTCTACAAATATCTTGAGGAGTTTCAGACCAACTTAAACGAATATAAAGCAGAGTCCTAAAATTAGGACCTGTTTGATGTATTGACAGAATAGAAGGACTCTTTCATAGGTTGAAAGGAATGACCAAGAAGTAGAAGTTGAACTTTCTATAATATTTTCAACTACCAGCTCCATACCAATGCTTTCCAGATATCTATTTCTGTTGGACAGCTTTTAATTAAATTACTTCAATTAACTCAAATTTGATATGTACGAAACTAACTTATCTTTTTAAAAATAACTATAAATTATGAACAGAGTAAAGACAAGCAAAATTATTATTTTTGTAATATGTCTTATCCTGGTACCTTTATATTCCAATGTATTCAATTCTTCAACTTACTTTATACTTTTAAGCATTTAGAAAATAATCACCTATTATTACTTTTATGATTAAGGTCACAAAAGAACAATTTCAGTTGATATCCTGAGAAAGACATTATTAGTGGTAACATTTATGAGGTGGACAAACATCAAGATTGATCTCACCAAATGTTTACACTTTTGTAAAAAAAATAACATGTTTATATAAGTAAACTAATGTCAGTAGTCTCTGTAGTAGCACATGGATAGGACTAGTTTATGTCAACTTTATTTTTTTTTAAATCTGTGGGTTTCCCTCTTATTAAATTATGTCTAAACTCTAAGAGTATAGACCGAGAAAGAGGCTTATTCTGATGCTTTTATAAAGATAGAAATACTTCACATTCTAGGAAGACATAATGTAATTGCTTTAATAGAGCCAAAAATAAATTGAGAGATAATAATAGCATGTAATTCAAACTTATATTTTACAAATAAATTGAAACTGAATTTTAGCATTTGATATCATCAGCAATTTTAAACCCATATTTCTCCACACTATCTGAAATAGAAGGTCAGTGGGACATAAAGTCTGTAGTATCATAGTGTAGAAACCATAAGTACTTTCAGATACATTAGAAATGTTTAAACTAAACCCACTAAAAAGACTATCCTGGAAACGTTACCATCTTTACCTTACTGAGTTTCAACTTTCTAAAGAGGAACAATGTGTGGTTTATAGCTTATTTATTTTCAAAATGAAATAATTAAGATATCAAAATCAATGTGTAGTATCCTAGCTTGAGTTCAGATCAATGTGTACTTTTGGCCCAGGAAATATCCTTTTCCCCCATACTTATCATCAACCTATTATTTCTTTTAAAACTAACCTTTCTCATTCTATAACCCCTTCTTTTTGCTACACTGTTAATTCTCAGCCTTTGACCAATTTTCCCTGGTCTCCATTGCTTTTCTACTTCTTGTGATTTGATGTACCCTTGCTGTTCATCACTGTTTATTAGCACAATCATTTGCTACTTATTTCTATAAAATAATTAGCTCTTATCTTTGGGAATAGAGAAATTTATGTTTAACATTAATGTCCCAACTGAATGATAATGGTAATGTACATTGCTGGCCCAAAGTAAGCTGACCCATGTGGTAACAGCAAATACGAATACAGACATGTAAATATTTCCCTTTGCTATGCAAACAAACCACATAATGGCTGTAATAATACGTTATTCAAAACACTGTAGGGAGTGTGGAAAATATTTGGGAAAAGTTGGCTATTTTATTTTACTTAACTTTATTTTATATCCTCTTAATTCTCGAAGAGTCAGCCATGATAACCAGCTTCATACAGGGACTTTATGGAAGTACTTCAGAAGCACTTCATTTAAGTAGTTTACTCAGGAAATATATTTAAAATATGAGCTAATTTTTAAAAGTCACTATTTTAAACATTGTTAGCATTATTTTCTTCTAAGGTTTTATTTGTTTTAATATTAGAACACCATGAATAAAGTGTTCCTATTCATTTAAATATCTGAATGAGCCCCTTGTAGTAAAAAGTATGATGAGGCATATAATCTTACCTTAATATTACTTCTTACGAGCTTGAAATACATTATTATATATAATATTTTAAATAATAAAGTCCTAATGTTTATAAAAACTAGTTGAGATTGATCTATTTATTCAAAATGGAATGAGATATGACAGCATATCTATTTACCCATATTTTTGGACTATAAGATGCACCCCCCTCCCCCTCAGTTTGGGAGAACAAGGCGATGCATCTTATAGTTCCAGTGTAGCATACCTGGCTCTGTGCGGGGGTGGTGGCCTATATTAGTTATGTTATTAAATATCTTACCACATTTTTAGCTTCAAATTTTTTTTCCTATTTTCCTCCTCTAAAACCTAGGTGCGTCTTATGGTCCAGTGCATCTTACAGTCCAAAAAATTAGGTAATGTATATACATATGTATATATGTTATCTCTTTATTTTTACATTTCCATGACTTGAAGATTAAAATTCTACTTCTGTGAAAGTGACATTTAGATGATTTTTTCTGTAAATAGGTTCACCTTTAAACTATCAAACACTGAAATCTTACTACCCTAACATATAATAAATGCATTCTTTCAGTAAGATGATTTACTAAAAATATGCAGACCTGAATCTTATTACTGATGCTGAATTTTCCCACTATTCACTCTATCATCCTTTTTTCCCAGTGATATTTTTTCTTTTGTTATTCAATTACAGTTGTCTGCATCTCCCCCCCCACTATTCTCCCCCTCTCTAACCACCCCTACCTCCCACATTCTGTTATGCCCCCCTGTTGTCCTTGCCCATGAGTCCTTTATGAATGTTCCTTGACAACATTTACCCTTCTTTCCCCTGTTATCCCCTACTGCCTCCCCTCTGGTTACAGTCAGTTTGTTCTTTATTTCCATGACTTTGGTTCTATTACACTTGATTGTTTGTTTTGTTGAATAGTTTACATTGATAAGTGAGATCATATGGTATTTGTCCTTCATCACCTGGTTTATTTCATTTAGCATAATGTTCTTCAGTTCCATCCATGCTGTAGTGAAGGGTATGAGATTCTTCTTTCTTTCTGCTGCATAGTATTCCATTGTGTAAATGTACCACATTTTTTTGATCCACTCATTTACTGGTGGGCAACCAGGCTGCTTCTAGCACTTGGCTATTATAAATTATGCTGCTATGAACATTGAAGTACATAAGTTATTTTGAATTGATGCTTCAGGATTCTTAGAGTATAATCCCAGCAGTGGAAATCTGGGTTAAAAGACAGTTCCATATTCAATTTTTTGAGGCAATTCCATAGTGTTTTCTACCATGGCTGCACCAGTCTGCATCCTTACCATTAGGATACTAGGGTTTCCTTCTCTCCACAACCTTGCTAACAGTTGTTGTTTCTTGATATGTCTATGATGGCCATTCTGACCACAGTGAAGTGGTATCTCATTGTGGTTTTAATTTGCATCTCTCTGATGGCTAGTGATGCTGAGCATCCACTATATTGTCTTTATACTTAGTAGTTACTACTAGTAACATGAGTTAGTGCAAAGTTTCTGCTAGTCAGTAGTCTTGAATATACTTTCACAGATAGTGAATCTAATTTTAATCTTAAATGGTCTTAGTTGGTAAAGGGCTTACTTTGTATATCAATAAATTATAATAAACTTTTTAAATCCCTTATTATTTCTTTTACATGAGTTTAAAATAACACAATGGACTTACTAGATATCTGACTTTTTTTTTCATCTAGAGGGCTGAATATTAAATCGATCTTTATGACAGGATCAGGGTAACATACATATTCGAAGTTGGTATTTTACAGTGAAATAATAAAATATAGACTCTAAGAAATATTTTACATATAGTATGTCTATTATTATTTATGGGGAAACCAAAACACCTAAACATTTTCTTTGTCATAATTTAAAATCAACACAAGATGTAAGGAAAATGCACAAAGAAAAGGGTAAATCATACAAGTTTATATTTTTTCAACTACAGTATATAAATAAAAAAATACTAATAAGTTGCATATTGCAACACTTGACTCCATGCATTTTGAAATCATGCCAGAATAGTAATAACTAAGTAAATGATCAAGGTTGCTTATAAATAGAATGGATATTTAATAAAATGTTTAGTTTTTCTCTGCTGTCACACTGATTTTAAGATAATTCTGCATGTGTGTATAAGCAAGAGTGCATTTTGCATCTGTACTACATATATATGTGTATATGTTTCTGTGCATTTTTATCATACATATTCAATTTTATAGCAGTCATGAAAAATTATTTGTAATATAGCAAATTCCCAAAGCATAAAACCTGACATGAGTTGTATTTCAACTTAGAATATTCTCCACAAGACAATTTTGCTGCCATATCAATCATAAGGAAAGAGCAAGCTATTTACAAAGTAATATTTTTAAGCCTATCAGAAAACTGAGGTCACAGACATACAATTAAACTGCTTTCCAAAAAGTGATAGTCATTCTAAGAAAGAGAAGACATGTGAACAATTTCACAATTGATTGAACACAGGAAGAAGAGAAAAGGTGGGATCACCCAGGTGGATTTAAAAAAGTGTATCAGCTAATATTTTAATAAATTCTTAAAGGTCAAATATGGATTTTGTGTCATTTTGAAAGTGCTGAGAGCCTCTCAGCCCAGAGAAAAGGGAAGCTGGCAGTTTCTCATTACTCTTCTACAGTCATTCTCTGGGAGCTCATGAGGAAGACTAGGGCAAGAGAAAGGAGAGAGGACCTTAAGTGGTATAAGACTACAAATGATTAGCTGCATGTTTGTGGGGAAATGAGCAAAATTCTACTTCTTGTGTGATTTCTGCATGAAATATAGCAAAGATTTTAATGTGCTGGAATAGGGATAATAAACCCTCCAACTCCAGTATCCATAAGATTTATTTCCTCTGGGGAACAGGTTAAACAAAAAAAAAACAAACAAGCCAAATGACCAGAGGAGAAGAATTATTATCCTCTTCAGGTAAGAATTCTAAAACACAAAATAGATATATGCTACAGCTGAGGCAAAGATGGGATTCTCCACTGCATAATCTGACAGATGTATAAGGTACTCCTTCCCACAGGAGGTATGAGAATCTGGAGAAGGCCTTATCTTTTTGAAGCACATAGGCCAGACTAAGCCTGAAGTCTGACAAGAAAAACACAGTATTACAAGTCAAAGATTGAATATCAAATATCATTAAACTACCTCATGGGAATAAGACAAAGGAAAACAATTGAGATAATAGCTATGAATGTTTCAAAATTAAATAATGAAAAAGGAAAAAAAAGGGAGGAAAAAACAAACCCAAATCCAAGGTGCTTAGAGAAGATAAAACACAGAAATAAAATAATGCATTCAAATAATAACATAGTTAAATGGTAGATGAGCAGAGATAAAGTGAAAATAACCCTCAGTGGAACCAGAGAAATAAGAATTATAATATGGACAAAAGCAAAAATAGTCGCAATGGTCTTTTCTTCAGAAAAAATGTAAGCCCACAGACAATGAAGCAGTAATTTGAAAGTGATGAAAGAAAAAGAAATGAAAAACATCCAAATCACAATTGCATATCTGTTAAGAGACTTGCCAGTGAAACAGAAATATAAAAAAGAAGGTAAAAAAAGAAAAACAGAAGCTGTAACAATTTATGTTCAACAAAATTATGTCAAAAAATTTAAAGAAAATTCTCCCAGTTGATAGAATATAATAACAGTTGGAAATCTACATGTTTGAGGATAAAAACAAAGAATGTTAAAATAGTAAAACTTCAAATAAACATAAAAGACTTTCTAAAAACTCAACTCAAAATACAATTGAGAAAGAAATAACAATGCATTAGAATGAAAAACATACATAAAATGTTTATTTCTATTGTAAAAATGTATTATAACACTAGCACTATGCATAAAAAGAAAATGGTAGTATATTTTTTTAGGAACCTTGTACCAGACATGCTATATTTATATAATGTATTATGTAAATATAAGTTATGAGAAGTTATGTATGCATAGTATACATGTTGGAAAAATCACAAAATATTTTTAAAAAGCTATCATATAATACCAATAGTAGAGATGAATGACACTGCTTTTTAAAAATCTTCAAATAATCCTAAGTCATTTAAAAAGCAAAAAGAAATCAAGAAATAACTTTGATGTAAGTCAATTTAATTTATGTAATTGCCCTAGTTAAAGTTGTGATATTGGATGAAAAAGCAAGTCCAGCTTTGTGTTGTCCACAAGAAAACCACCTTAAAAATAAAAGGGAAAATAATAGTAAAATAAAAAGAGCAAAAAACAAAACTCTTAAGCAATAGAGAGCTAGAGTTAATATCAGATCAGTACACTTTTATAAAAGAGGTAACAAGGGGCATTATATCATGAAAAATGGGTCAGTAGATCAGGAAGAAATAATAATCTAACAGGTGTAACGAGAGCTTCAGGATACATAAAACACATAAAATAGAGTGGAGAGAACTCACACTTATAATTGGAAACTTCCAAATACTGTCTTAATATGAGAGGAAAGACACCCCCCAAAATGGAATGTATTTATAAAAATATTATGTGCTTATTCTTACATGTTTAAACTTCAGTTACCTTCAAAGTACTCTCCATTCAATGCAATATACCTGTCAAGATGTTTTTCCCCACCTCTCAAACATTTACAAACTCCTCGAATTGATGCCTTTTAGTGCCTTTTCCATTTTTTTGTTTCACCTCTTCCCAGTCAGCAAAATTTTTCCCTTTGAGGACTTTTGCTTCCAGAGAAACAAACAAACAAAAAAAAAAAGGTCACTCAGGGTGGAATCAGGTGAATAGGGAGGGAGGAGCACAAGGGTTGTGACATTTCTGGTCAAAAACTGCCAAACACTCAGCATCCTGTGGGCAGGTAGACTTGTAAATCACCCATCATGAAATGGGCAAAAGCACTGAGTCTCCAAAAAAAAATTCACTAAGGCTGAACCCAGCCTCTCACAACACCATCTAGTACGCCGATACAGTTGGATTCCTAGAACCCTCACCTAGTGGGGGAAGCCTGTACTACAAGAGGCCCATCTTCCAGAAGATAATCCAGAAGAAAATTATACAGATGATCTGAAAAATACTATCAATTTAACTAAACACCCCATCCAATGGTAGCACCAGCACAGTATGTAAATTTTTCCACAAGCATGCATGATCTTCACAAAGATAGACCATCAAAAACTTCACCACAAGTAAAATTATAATCATATAGCCCAGGCTGGTGTGGCTCAGTGGATTGAGTGCTAGCCTGCAAACTAAATCGTCGCTGGCTTAATTACCAGTCAGGACACATGCCTGGGTTGTGGGCCAGGTTCCTGGTGTGGGGTATGCAAGAGGCAACCACATATTGCTGTTTCTCTCCTTTGCTTCCTCCCTTCCATCCTCTCAAAAAAATAAAATCTTTTTCAAAATGTTCCTCTTTAAAAAATTATAATCATATAAAATATAATTAAACTAGAAAATATAAAAAATTAAACTGGAAATCAAAAATAAAAAAAACACCTAGAAATAAAAAATAAATTTCTAAATTCCTTGAGTCAAAGAAATAAAAAGCAAGCAAAATAGAAAATATTTGAAATGAAGAAAAATAAAACCAAACGTAGTTATTTGTGAGTTACACAGAGTCATTCTCAGTTAGAAATTCATGGAGTCAAATGATTGTGTAACACAAGAAAAAGTATTTGAATCAATTATCCAAGCTTAAACATTACAAAATAGAAAAGCAAATTGATGTTAGGGAACAATTTAATATAGCAAATTCATAAATTTAACAAAAATGCAGATTTTATTTAATTAAAACTACTAGTATATTTATATATAAATAAATAAAATCTGTGTGTGTGTGTGTGCGCGCGCGCGTATCCACCAAAGACTTCTGCCACAAAATGTGTATAGCAACTTTCTTCATGACTACCAAATTCTTTAAATATCGCTAAAGCCAATCAATGAAATAATGATGAACATATTGTGGTACATCCAATAAAAGAAATAGTGTTAATCATCAATTGATGAACACCCCCCACCAAGTGGGGGGGATTTAAAAAATTGTGTGTGATTGAAAAAAAGTGGACTGAGAAAGTCATGTTATTTGTTTCAATAATAATGGAGAGGGGAAGGGAAAAGACAACAGACTTTGTGTGTGTGTGTGTGTGTGTGTGTGTGTCTGTGTGTGTGGTAAAATTCTATATACTGACATTTGTATTGGTTACCTTACTGCATAAATTTGCCAAGACCCATCAAACTATATACCTAAAAACTGTGATTCTTTTTGTCTGTAAATTATATATCAATAAACTCTTAAAATAAAAATTAAAAGTTGTAAGAAATAACTTTTTTAAAAAACAGTTATGGAGTTTATAGGGACATATAGACTGTTTCATTTTTTGAGGGTAGCTCTGTTAGTATCTTTTCTCTGCCCATATTTAAGAATCCAGTCTTTTCTGGGAGGTATGACTTAGGCATATGTGGGGTACACTTCCTGAAACTTTGGGTTGGGAGGAAATAAACCCATTTTATGATAATCTCTAATGGTAGCTAGAATCCCCACAAATTCAGAGGCTGCAGAATTTAGCAAGCTAGTTTCTGCAGACACTATTAAAGTTAATAAAGAAAAGACAAGAGGAACTGGAAGGATTTATAGGGAACAAATTACTAAGAACAACAGCTCCACTTAACCAAGGAGGCAAAAAAACCTTTACTCAGAAAACTACAGAACACTGAAGAAAGAAAAGAAAGATACAAACAAATGGAAGCATATACTGGGTCCATGGATTGAAAGAATTAACATCATTAAAATGTCCATACTACCCAAAGCAATCTATATATTCAACACTTCTTATTAAAATACCAATGACATATTTTACTTATATAGAACAAATATTTTAAAAATTTCTATGAAACCAAAAATAACACCGAATAGCTTCAGCAATTTTGAGAAAGAACAACAAATAGGAGGGATTACAATACCTGATATCAAACTATAGTGTAAGACCACTGTAATCAAAACAGTCTGATACTGGCATAAGAATAGATACATAAATCAATGGAAAAGAATAGAGAGCTCACAAATAAACCCTAATCTCTATGGTCAATTGATATTTGACAAAGGGGTCAAGAGCATAAAATGGAGTAAAAATAGCCTTTTTAGCAAATAGTGTTGGGGGATCTGGACAGGTACATGAAAAAAAGAAATGAAACTAGACCACCAACTTACACCATACATCAAAGTAAACTCAAGATGGATAAAAGATTTAAATATGTATCATGACACCATGAAAGTCCTAGAGGAAAACATAGGTAGTAAAACTTCAGATATCCCAAGCAGCAATATTATTGCCAGTATATCTCCTGGGGCAAGGGAAATAAAGGAGAAAATAAACAAATGAGACTACATCAAATTAAAAAGCCTTTATATGGCTAAAGAAACCATCCTCAAAATGAAAAGGAAACTAATTGTATGGGAAAACATATTTGCCAGTTATACCTCAGACAAGGTTTGATCTCAAAATATATAATGAAATCATAAGACTCAACACCAGGAAGACAAACGATCCAATTAAAAATGGGCAAAGGACCTGAATAGACACTTCTCCAAGGAGGACATACAGGTGGCCCACAGACATGTGAAAGGATGCTCAACATCATTAGTCATCAGAAAGGTGAAAATTAAAACCACAATGAGATACCACCTCATACGTGTCAGGGTCAGAATGGCCATTATTAACATATCAGCAAACAACAAGTGCCAGTGACGATGTGGAGCAAAGGGAATCCTAGTGTACTCTTCGTAGAAATGCAGACTGGTAATAGCCACTGTGGAAAACAGTATGGAATTTCCTCAAAAATTTAAAAGTGGAACTGCCTTTTGACCCAAGAAGTCCATAGTTCAGACATATCCTAAGAATCCTGGAACACCAATTCAAAAGAACCTATGCATTCCTTTATGTTCATAGCAGCACAATTTACAATAGCCAGGTACTGGAAGCAGCCTAGGTGCCCATCAGTAAATGAGTGGATCAAAAACTGGTAAATTTACACAGTGGAACACTATGCAGCCAAAAGAAAGAAGGAATTCCTACCTATCCTGATGGCATGGGTGGAACAGGAGAATATTATGCTAAGCAAAATAAGCCAGGTGGTAAAAGATAAATTCCACATAATCACATCTGTAAGAGGAACCTAATGAACAAAATAAACAAACAAGCAACAAAGGACTAGAGGCATGGACAAAAGGAACAGACTCACAGTGACCAGAGGGTAGGGGAGAGGGGGATAAGGGTGGAAAGAAGAGGAAGGAACCAATCAAGGAACATGTATAAATGACCCATGCACAGGGACAACAGGGTTGGGACTTACTGTAGGAGGAGGGGATGGGCTGGGCAGAGCAGAGCAAAGGGGGGAAAATTGGGATGACTGTATTAGAACAACAATAAAATATTTAATAAAAATAAAAATAAATAAAAACAGCTCCATCTCAGAATACAGCAATAAAAAATATAACATAGTTTATGCTTGCAATATATCATGTGTGCTATTTCATAAAACTTGACAGTGATGATAATGTGAATCAAACAATAAATTCACCTAGGTCTATTATGAATATTACATCTAAAACTATTTTGGTGAAAGCTTTTCTTTATCTTTTAGGATTATCTTCTGTTTATCCTTCAGCATAAGATATATTGTAAAACTCTGAAATTTATTTTGAATGGAGAGTTATTTGTTATATTGTAAAATATAGGTAGAAATCAGATTTCATCCAAGAGTAAAGGAAGTCCCTATAGCTAATATATTTTCCATTTTCCTGAATATGAATATATACTTATTTTTCTCCTTAGATTTAGAAATTCATATCAGAATGATAAATAGATTTGTGTTTTCTTTTTCTTTTCCCCTTAAACACAGTAAATTTTATTGATTTCTTTGAAATACCTGAAGCCTCAGACAAGTACAACACTTACTCCAATGTAACGAACCTCCACATTTGATCTCTACAAAAATGAATAAATTTTAAAACAAGTAAGTAGTATTAAGAGACAAAACACAGGTGATTATCACAGTGTATCAAAATAATACAAGAAGACTTTAAGTCAGTACTTTTTTTGTCTTGAAAGTTTTCATACTATGATTAAGTTCTAACACTTTCTTCAGATTTCAGATATATCTATCCTCTAAAGGCAGGCTATAATTTATGGCCTAGTTGCATTCTAAAACTTATTTATCATTACTTATAAAAAGCCTGCAATATATTTTTCCCATCTAAACAATGGTGTTATATAATGGTTGATTTCCTAAGCTTAACTTCCATGCTTGTTTACCATTATGTAATTAAAATACTGTATTTAAAATGGAAAAGAATACAAAAATTAAAACTAATTTTTTCCTGGCAAAGTAGTGTGAAAGTCACTCAGTCTCAAAGACTTCTAATTAAATTGACTAGAAGTACACTTTCCTGTGTATGTAGTGAAGTATGTACTATGTGATACACAGTTTTTATTGTGTCACCATTGGTTGGACCTGCTTGGAGATCTATATTAACAGCTCCTTTAGAGGACTGCCAGTATCAGATCTGACATGTCCCTGTTCTTATGACAAGAAAAAGCTAAACAATCTGAAACACTGTGGCCTTTCTAAGACCCATCAGATAATTGATGTAACTGGACAAACCACTACATGACATCTTGAAAGATAGGCACACTCGGAAAGATACAGATCCTGAGATTTCATTACTGGCAGGAGAAGCTGCTGAAATCAATACAATGGTAAGAAAACTTAAATGGCAATTTACCAGCTCTGGCTGGTGTAGCTCAATGGATTGAGTTCAGGCCTGCAAACCAAAGGGTTTCCAGTTCAATTCCCAGGCTGGGCATATGCCTGGGTTGTAGTCCAGGTCCCACACGTTGATGTGTCTCTTCCTCTCTTTCTCCTTCCCTCCACCTCTCTCTAAAAATGAATAAACATAATACTTTAAAAATGATAATTTACCAGAATTTCTGTAGGCTGAGGTTAGAATAATGTGAAAGTGAGAAATTCCTGGGTTCCACTCTCATAAGTGGATCACTATCTATATGCAGAATTTTACATAGGGATTCTCAAAAGTTTCTCATGTGAGGATCCAAGAAAGATTCTTTATGGCCCTGGTCAGGGTGGTAGAAAGGAGGAAAGTAGTAATCTGAAAAACTGTCCAAACCTGTCTCCCTGTAAAGCTTGTAATCTTGAGAAGAATAAATTCCCCAGAAGGAAATTCTGAAGTATTACTTTAACTTGGAAAAAGGAATTCTTCCCCAGATTTAGCCTTCTTGTATTACCAAAGTGGTGAAAAATTAATAGAAGGCAAGGTTTCAGAAAATGGTTGTAAATGCTGCTCTTAGTAAATAGATGTTTGGGGGGACAAAAACCTGTATTGGAGGAGGGACACATGCACTTGTGAAAGACACACACCAAGCAATGTTTCATGACAAGACTCAAACAAAATCATAGAATTATAGAATACTCCCTTCCCTACCTCATATCACATGAGACTTCAGGATTCTAAATACAAATTACAGCCAAAATAGATGTCAGACACACTTTCTCTTATGATCTATGTAATAGGGAGCCTTAAAACATAAGATGACAAAAATAAAAACCATAAAAAAGTTAATGTTTATTGTACCTATACCTACAACATAAACCAACATAGCCCAACTCCTAGTCTGATTAACATAAATCCTCACAGTGAAGGCCTATTTATTTATGAACTTGAAAATAGAGCATTAGAAACTTCCTAGAAGAGACATATGAATTAAAAAAAGAATTGAACATTTGAGAGCAAATAATTGGTATACTAGAAAGAGAAGAGAGAAGGAAAATATATAAAATATTTGAAATATTATGACCAAGTACCTTACTAAATTAATGACAGGCACTAAAACCTAAATTCAAAATCTCAAAGAACCTCAAGCAAGAATAACAACATCCAACAAAGAAAGCAAGCTAACAAGCAAACAAAAAACTAGGCTTATATATAAAATACAGGGAAAACAAGAAAAGTATTAAAGATTAAACAAGAAACCCTTCCATATAGAAAAAGAAGCAGATAAAAATTTCAGCAGACTTACCATAAAAAACCATGCAAAAATGGGGTGTGTTGACACATTTCATATATTAAAAGGAGAAACATCTAGAAACCTATATCCAATTTATATTCAGTGAAATTATCTTTTGAAAGTGAAGAAAAAGTAAAGGCTGAGAAATAACAGTGAAGTAATTTTAAAGACTTGATCTGAAAGCAATTTTAAAAGTTCTTCAGGGAGGAAAAATGATATAGGTCAAAAACCTGGAACCTCAGAAAGTAAAGTAGAGGATTACAAAGCTATAAATACAAACAAAATAAGTCTTCTTATGTTTCTTATTTTTGTTCATATGAAAGAAAATTGCTTATTTAAAACAATGTAATCACAGTATATGAGGTATGTATAATATTATCATTGATACAAACGATAGTGAGGTCATAACGTATGGGAGGAAGGAACTGAGGATACTTCTTAAAGGCAACTGAGGAGTTTGGCTCCTGATTAAAAAACCTCTGGGTGATTTTTCAGGCCTAACTATAAGCAATTACAAACGCTTTACTTGTCATATCTTACAGAGGTTTGCTGCCCTCCCCACACCAGGCTAAGTTTTGCAGCCCTTGTTTTGCAGCCTCTGAAGAGAGTTACAGACAAGGCTTGAGGCCCACTGGATATCAATGCTCTTAATATATCTAGATTTCTAGTCCCAGCACCTTCATTCCAAGATCTTGGTACAAGACCTCCCCTTGTGCTGAGGTCTTCTTCAGACTTTTCTGCTGTGTCCACCTTATAGGGAGTGAAGGGAATAGGAAACCATGAAGATGTTTTTCCCGGTTCTGACTCAGTACTTAACTTTTCCACTCTTAACCCTTCCCTTTATCCCTCCTCAACATCCGGGTGCATAAAAGTACCAGAGTCTTTTTGTTTGGTTCCCCTTAACTGTGAGGTATCCCCAATATCTGCAACTTCCCCTTGACTGGTGTGCTGTCCCATGGAGCGAATGGAAAACAAGGGGATTGGGCGTCCTTGGTTTTGGCCTCTTCCTGATTTTCAGTTGCAGGAAATGATTAAATACGTAACACCCTCAACTCTTTTTGCTTTCTTGCTTGTTGCTTGAATTGGCTCTGACAGCTGACAGCTCAGCTTTCTCTCACACAGCTCAGCTGAGCTCCTGCAGCTCACAGAAAGTGTTGTAGTAAAATGTGATGGCACACGCACATTATTTAAACACATATTGTAAATTAAATTATAGGACAACTAAAACTTTTTTTTCTGAAAAAATAAGTTTAAATAATACACAAAGAGAAAATATGAAATAGCATACAAGAAAAAGAGAATTTGAAACCTCTTTATTTTAAATTGATAGATTTATCAAAAAGAAAATCAGTGAGGATAGAGTTGACTTGAACAGATTCCTTGAATTAGCATTTATAGAAGAATCCACTCAACAACAGAAGACGCATTTTTCTAAAGCACACATGAAAGATTTGCTGAATTCAACCACATTCAGGCCGTAAACAGAACTACCTGGCCAAGCTGAAAATAAAGCCCTAGCACCTCCGCCCCTTTGTCCCTTTTGGGAATTACAGGCCACACAAGCCCTACCTTTAACCACTACAGATGCCCAGCCGGTCTCACTTTCCTGATTTATTAAACCATTTTGTACCTGCATGGGAGTCAATCCTCATCTCCTTATGAAAGTAATTAACCTTTTTGTTCTTTCTTGGTGAATGTGTGGTGTCATCCATTTCCACAGCTAAACCATATGCATATGTATGTCTAATTTATACACACTAAAAGTAAATGTAGAATAAAATACAATGAACCATAGCAGGTAATCAAAAATACTATAATAAAGGCTTTGATATTTAGTTTAGTTCAAAATAATATACACTTGAATATGTTTTATGCAATTACATATTCTCTAATGAGAAAGAATTATATTTCATTTTTAGATACATTTAAATTAGACAAGCTTATAGTTCAGTTTAAGAGTAGACAATTCTTTCTAAGTCATTGAATCTTTTCAAGATACTGTTGACCTGCTCTTCCTGTCTTAGGTCTGTGTATTTTTCCACCACCCACTGTTTCCAAGATATATAAGAAAATTTATCTGTAAATCTGAAAATAAAAATCTTTCTCACCCAACACAGATGCCTTTGAAGACCTCATAGGAAAGCAAATGGAAAAAGAGACAGGGGTTCTTCTTTACTTCTCTCTCATCCTCCCTGTTTCATACTATTTGCTCATGGCTTGGATTTATTTTGGCCTTGGTTTGTGATCCCATGCTAATTTGCACAGCTCAAGGAACCCAGATGAAACATGTAGCTACCTACGGGGGTGAGAGCACATTCTTTAGACACACTAATGGTTTATCTATCTCCAGGACCAACTTTCTGAAACAGCAGGCAGTAGGAAACTTCACTTATTTATAATACAAGTGTTTCCTGAACTCTGTGTCTTGACATCATGTGGCTCTCTCTTATTTCATAGCTGTTATGTCCTAATAATTATAGTAATCCCAGCAAAGAAAAACAGCTCACAAAAATCACTTTTTTGATAAAAATGTATTTGGCAGAAGTTTGTAGAATGTATGGCATCTGTGTATTAAGCACAACTTAGATTCAGTGTATATGCATATTCCACATTTCATTTTTCTTGTCAAAAATTGCACTGCTTTGGGTATTAGTTTTTGATTAATATCTTCTGGGAAAATAAAAATTTCTTTCACATCAACTGATAGTCTTAAGAGCATACCTACCTAGTACCCCAGCTTCATGTATGTTTGCAAGTAAACATAAGACAAAAATCAGTTTGTCAGTGACTTTCAAAATTTCATTTAGAAGGAAGGGATATTCATTTAGGGAAAATATATTTGAATTGATTATACGAGACATATTTTGCAATGAATATACTAAGTAATTCTGCTAGTATAATCAGGTCTATACCTTTTCAATGAAAGGGAGTTGATTTTTTTTCTTACATTTTATTTACTTATTTTTAGAGAGAGAGGAAGGGAGGGAGAGAGGGCTAGAAACGTCAATGTGTGGTTGCCTCTCAGATGGCCCTCACTGGGGACCTGGCCTGCAACTCAGGCATGTGCCCTGACTAGGAATCTAACCAGCGAACCCTCAGTTCCCAGCCTGCACTTAATCCACTGAGCTACACCAGCCAGAACTAGGAGTTGATATTTTGATGAAGAAACTGTTACAACTTCACTCTGCAATCTTGCTTCCTTCAGTGGAAGTATTCAGCGTCTCCATTCCTATTAGCCCTTGCCCTTTGCTATAGTAGTCCCACCTAGATAAAAAACAGAAGCACCAATATTATTCCGGGTAGTCTGATTTTGTATCGTGAAATAACACTTCGAAGTGACTTTCACATAGCATTTTTATTGAAAGTTGCTGCCTTAACAGATATTAGTATAAATGTAATGAACAAAATTTAAAATGTCATCTTCTTCATGTAGGTAGCAGAATTCATGTTTTGCCTTTTCCACTTTTCAGTCATGTTTCAGACAACTACACTTTCTTATTCTCCTGGGGTCTTAGAAAAGTGTCTTGTAATTTCTGCACTGAGTAGCAATGGTTATGATTCCTAGATGCTAGGCACTCCTTTATTCCTCCTCAAAGGCTTTATTTATCACTCAAAAGTTCTTCATACTCATGGGAACAATCAGAGTAAGTTTTTACATAAAGTGAGGCTTTCCAAAAATATTAACTGCTTTAATTATTGGCCAATTATTTAATGATGAAAGAAACTTCATCAAATGAAATTATTTGATCAAAAATTCACAGTAGGACAATGAAAAGTGAGACTAGATATTGCTTTTACTGACATGCACTATCCATGTTTCTTTTCCCATACTTGCTTTTTTGATCACTTTATGTTTATCTGCCACTGAGAGTCTATGTTCATATAGTGTAGTGTTTTATATACTGCGATTAAATGATAATTTTATTATAATGTCTTCCTTAAATAGATTGTACCACTACAAAAGGAAGAACAGAAAGAGCTAACATGGCATTCATTTAAAAAAATCTAGTGCCTAGCATATGATCACATTGTCAAACCCCTCTCAATAACTGATTGGTAGACTAAATGGACATGCTGTGTTAATGGCACTTTTACTAATGTATACATTGGGATGAAATTAAGGAAATGTTAATTAAATGCTACATGTAATCAGCATATATTAATCTAGAGTCCCACGAAAATACTGTAATTTAAATCATTCTACTTCTTTTCCACCTACAATATAACCTTTTATTATTTTGCTACAATAGTGCCACTATAATAACAAATAACAAGTTATCAAAGTGTCCCTTCTGGTGTTTTTTTAAGTTATTGTTATTCAGGTACAGTTGTCCCACTATTTTCTCATTGCTCTACACTGCCCCTCCCCCCCTCCCTCTTCACAGTCAAACCCCACCCCATTATCCCTACATATAACCTGAGGCCTCTGTTCACGTGCCTTAGCTTGACCCTTCTTCCCCCACCCCACCCTGTTATCTCCCCCTCCTCTGATCTCTATCAGTTTGTTCTTTTATAATATATTTTATTGATTATGGTATTACAGTTATTGCATTTTTCTCCCTCTTATTGCCCTTTGCCCTATACTGCTCCCACCATCATTCCCTCACCTTAGTTCATATCCATTGGTCATACATATAAATTTGGCTTCTCCATTTCCCATACTTTTCTTAACTTCCCCCTGTCTATTTTGCACCTACCACTTAAGCTCCTTCTTGCTCCTGCACCTTTCCCTCCATTCTCCCCCATCCCCTTCCCTGCTGATAATCCTCCATATGGTCTCTATTTCCGTGAATCTGTTCCTGTTCTATTTGTTTGCTTAGTTCGCTTCTGTTTTTGTTTTTCAGGTTTGGTTGTTGATAGTTGTCAGTTTGCTGTCATTTCACTGTTTGTATTTTTGATCGTCTTCTTTTTCTTAGATAAGTCCCTTTGACATTTCATATAATAAGGGCTTGGTGATGATAAACTCCTTTAGCTTTACCTTATCTGGGAGGCACTTTATTTGCCTTTCCGTTCTAAAGGATAGCTTTGCTGGATAGAGCAATCTTGGATGGAGATCTTTGCCTTTCATGACTTTGAATACCTCTTTACAACCCCTTCCTCCCTGGAAGGTTTCTTTTGAGAAATCAGCTGATAGTCTTATGGGAGTTCCTTTGTAGATAACTCTCTCATTTTCTCTTGCTGTTTTTAAGATTCTCTCATCTTTCATCTTGGGTAATGTAATTATGATGGGCCTCAGTGTGTGCTTCCTTTAGTCCAACTTTTTTGGAACTCTCTAAGTTTCCTGGATGTCCTGAAGTCTATTTCCTTTGACAGATTGGGAAAGTTCTCCATTATTTTTTCAAGTAAGTTTTCAATTTCTTGCTCTTCCTCTTGATTGATTTGAGTCCTGGTTTCCTTCCCTTTGCTGTTGGTTCCTTGTACATTTTCCTTTATTTCACATTTCATAGCCTTCACATTTTCCCTTGTTTTGTGACCATACTCAACCACTTCTGTGAGCATTCTGAGTACCAGTGTTTTGAACTGTGCTTCTGATAAGTTGGCTATCTCTTCATCACTTAGTTGTATTTTTTCTGGAGCTTTGATCTGTTCTTTCATTTGGGCCATATTTTTTATCTTGGTTGACTGTTAGGTAGTAAAGGGCTAAGCCTTAGGTATTTGCCTGGGCGGAGCAACCCACAAAGCTGCTTTGTGGAAGGGTATGTAGGGGAGGGGTCTGAGAGGGAACAATGCCACTTGCTAAGCTCTAGGCTGGCTTTCAGTCACTTTCTATGCTGTCCACAGGCAAATTGGGCTGATCAGCACCTTCTGGTGCTGACTCCTGGGTTGGTGGGTTTGTGTATGTTCTAGGACCTTGTGGTTCTCTCCAGCGAACTCTCCTGTGAGGCTGGGAGTTTCTCCTGCTGCCTCAACTCCCACAGATTTTTCAATCAGGGGTTTTGAAGCTTTCTTTCCCCACACTGGAACCCTGGATTGCATGGTCTGTCTGGCTTCTCAGTTCTTCCTGGTTTATCTGCATGCAAGTGTGGGACCATACATTCTGCCAGCTGCCACCTCACCCAGTCCTCTAGCCACTGCCTTGCCATGAGTCCCCACCACCCCAGCTGCCTGTCTTCGCCCCTCTTACCACTCTGGCTAAATATTTCTTCTTTAACTCCTTGGTTGTCGGACTTCCATGCAGTTCATTTTTCTGTCATTTTTTTTTAAATTTGTTGTTTTCCTTCTCTTGGTTGTGTAAGGAGGCAGTGTATCTACCTATGCCTCCATCTTGGCCAGAAGTTTGTCAGTTTGTTCTTTATTTCCATGTCTCTGGTTCTATTTTGCTTGCTCATTTGTTTTGTTGATTAGGTTCTACTTATAGGTGAGATCATATGCTATTTGTCTTTAATTGCCTGTTTATTTCGCTTAGCATGATAGTCTCCAGTTCCTTCCATGCTATCATTTAGGGTAGTGATTCTTTCTTTCTGCTGTGTAGTATTCCATTGACAAAATGAATCACAGTTTTTTTATTTACTCATTTAATGATGAGAACTTAGGCTGTTTTCAGCACTTGGCTATTGTAAATAACACTGCTCTAAACACTGGGGTGCACAGGTTTTTTTGAATTGGTGTTTCAGGATTCTTAGGGTATAATCCCAGTATTGCCATCAGTGGATCAAAAGGCAATTCCATATTTAGGTTTCTGAGGAATTTCCATTCTGTTTTCCACACTGGCTGCACCAACCAGCATTCCTACCAACAGTGCACTAAGTTTTCCTTGTCTCTACATCCTTGCTAGCACCTCTTATTTGTTGATTTGTTCATGATGGCCATTCTGACCAAAGTGAAGTTGTATTTCATTGTAGTTTGATTTGCATCTCTCTAATGGCCAGTGATGTTGAACATTTTTTCATGTTGTCCGTGGACCCTCTGCATGTCCTCCTTAGAGAAGTGTCTCTTAAGGTCCTTTGACTACATTTTAACTGGAGTATTTGTCTTGCTGGTTTGCAGTTGTGTGAGTCCTTTATGGTTTAGAGATTAAACTGTCATCTGAGGTAACATTGGTAAATATGTTTTTTCATAGGGTGGACTCCCTCTTCATTTTGTTGATGTTTACTTTCACCACGAAGAAGCTTTTTAATTTAATGTTGTCTCACTGTTTTTTCCCTTTATATCCTTTGCCTTAAAACACATATTAGGGAAAATATTGCTGTGTGGGATATCTGAAATTTTCCTGCCTATGTTTTCCTCCAAGACTTTTATGGTGTCACAACTTATATTTAAATCTTTAATCCATCTCGAGTTTATTTTGGTGTATGAAGTAGGTTCAGGTTCTAGTTTCATTTTTCTGCGTGTGCCAGTCCATCTTCTCTG
>PVIA01010661.1:27163-50308 GCA_004024845.1 Tonatia bakeri
TTTTTTTTTTTTTTTTTTTTTTTTTTTTTTTTTTTTTTTTTTTTTTTTTTTTTTTTTTTTGCCATTTATCTTGTTTGATATTCCATGGGACTCTTAAATCTGTGGCTTGATACATGAAATTAATTTGGGGAAATTCTTGGTCGTTATTTTTTAGAATATATCTTCTGTTACTTTATTTCTTGTTCTTTCTGGAATTTCCATTATGCATAAGTTATACATTTTATTGTCATGTCATAATACTTGGATATTTTGTTCTATTTTGTTCAGTATGTCTTCTCTTGCTTTCCAGTTTGGGAGTTTCTATTGAGATACAATTAAGCTCAGAAATTTTTCCTCAGGTGTGCCCAGTCTACCAATAAACCCATCAAACGAATTTTGTTTTTATTTCTGTTACAGTGATTTTATATCTAAAATTTCTTTGTGGTTCTCTCTTAGGGTTTCCATCTGTCTTTTTACATTGCTCAACCATTCTTACATGCAATTTTATCCATAAGACCACTAAGCATAAGAGCTATAGTTGTTTTAAATTATTATTATTATTATTTTTTTTTTTTTGGTAATTCCAACATCCCTGTCATGTCTGGTTCTGATACCTTTTCTCTCTAAATTGTATTTCTTTTGCTTTTTGAATATTTTTGCACTTTTTGGTATGTTTTATATGTTTTGTAGATCCAGACACAATGACTGGGTGAAAGAAAGGGTATAAACAGGCCTACAGTAATGTGGTGGTGAACTGTGGGGGGAGGGGCAGCATTCTGTGCTCCTATGATTATGCCTCAGTCTTTCAGTGAATCTCTGCTTCTGGACTGTGAACTTAAGAAGTGTTTTAATTTTTTTTCTACCCCTACCCCTTAGGTGGGAGAGGTTGACTACAGTATTTTAGAATTGGGTTTATCCCTTCTTCTAGGTCAGTGAGATTTTGATAATACCCCAGGTTAGGCCCTGCTTAACTAGTTCCCCAGAGGGCAGGGTTTTTGAAAAGGAGAGAGGGCTCTGGTGTATTTTAAAATGGTTGCTTTTCTTCTCCCCTACGTGAAGCAAGAGGGATTCTCTGGCTTTTATTATGGAAGTCTGGTTGAACTCTGAGGTAAATCTTACATTTCTAGGGCCCCCTTAAGTATCCAATCCCCATGGAATTTCTAACTTTCACAATTGTCCACACTGAACCTACAGAATTTTGGTAATTATAGTCTGGATTTTCCTACCTTGGCACTGGTTCTCACCGAAGTGTGGGCTAATATGCCTCTGCTCTGTTAAGGTGTTATTCTCTATATTTGTCTATAGGTCTGATGTCTCATAAAGGTAGTGGTTTGCTTTATGTTTTCTTCTTTCTTAGGGATTCTGGAAGAGTTGATGATTTCAGCCCGTTTAACTATTTACTTGTTTAGACAGAGTGGTGGCTTTCAAGCTTCTTATGCACAGAATCAGAAATCTCAGAATTATTATTTATTTAATAGGTGTTCATTAAAATTTTACTGTGTGCCAGTAATCTACTATAAGGCAATTCAGTGGAAATAATACAGATATAATTTCTTTTCTAGGTACATATACTTTACCAACAGGCAATTAAAAGGACATTTAATAGTACTTAACTTAGTTTTATAGATTAAAGAGAGGCAAAACCTAATGTTGGCACTGATGAATACCTTCCAGATAGCTGAAATTTTGTCTCTATAATCATAATAACCTTGACAGAAAAAAACATAGTATACTAGATTGAAATACTAAGAAGCAGCCCTGGCTGGTGTTGCTCAGTGAATTGAGTGCCAGCCTGTGAACTAAGCAGTCACTGGTTTGATTCCCAATATAGAAACATGCCTGGGTTAAGGGCCAGGTCCTGATCAGGGGGTACACAAGAGGCAACCACACATTGATGTTTCTTTCCCTCTCTTTCTCCCTCCCTCTCCCTCTGTCTAAAAACAAATAAATTTAAAAGATGTTAAAAAATTGATACTGAGAAGCAAATCATAGTAACTTCAAGTAATTCCCTATAGGAAAGCAAATATAAAGCAAATGAAAAGTCAAATCCCAAAGCTTCAAGCTTTTTTGAGTATAAGTAGATGCTATGGCTACACTATAAATGTCCGTCTCCCTCCCAAATCAGTATGTTGAAACCCTAACCCCTAAGGTGATAGTATTACTAGATGGGACATTTAGAAGGTGCTTATGTCATTATGGTGGAGCCTCAGTGAATGGGAATTCTGCCTTATAAAAAAAGGTTACAGAGACATCCTTTAGCCTCTTCTGTTCTGTGAGAATGCAGTAAGTAGTCTCACTTGATCATGCTGGCCTCCTGATCTCTGATTTTGAGGCTTTGGAACTGTGAGAAATAAATATTTCTTATATACTTCTTATACAATTGTAGTGTATAAGCTAATGAGTCTGTGGTAGTTTCTTATAACATCCTGAGTGGACAAAGACAGAAGATAACTTGTATAAACTTAAGTAAATTGTTTTCATATCATGGCTTTTTTCAGACTTGGATATAGTTCATGAATCTTGGCACTATAAATCAATTTTGTATCAATATTAAATGGAAATAAGTGCTTAACAGAAAGAAAAGAAAAGAAAGTTCATCTTTGCTATGTTGACATTGAGGCTCTCTACTGGACCTCAAGCAAATTATTAATATGCTGTTCTTATATGCCCACTTACTGTATAATAAACTGGATATTAACACTGACCCCCTATGGAGATAGTTTATATGATTTAGCCAATAAACTTCTTTTAAATGCTCAGAAGAGAGAAAAAACACATAAAGGTAGTAGAAATAAATCCTGAATTATATTATCTCATCAAGAATGGAGATTTTATGGTATATATTCTATACAAATTCATTATAAAGGCAAATACTTTCCAGACCCCTCATGTGAAATATTTTTATTTTGAATACAAACATATTATCACATCAAGACTGGTGAAAAGAAAATGGAAAAAAAAAGAGAAGCAAAGAAATAGAAGAAAAGAGAAAAGAAATGGAAAGGAAATAAAAGGAAAGAAAAGAATAGAAAGGAAGAGAAAAAAGGAAGGAAAAAAGAAGGGAAAGAAGAAACTAAAAGAACAAACAATGTGATATCAGAATACATCACTATATAGAAAATATAGAAGTAAATAAAAATTAATAAAGGCACCTATGTTATGGAAGATATCTATGGTATAACAGATTTATAGTCAGCAAATCTGAATCCAAACTCTCATCTACAATTTGCTCTGTTTGATTTTGATTAACTCTATTTTTCTATATTTCAAATTCCTCATTTAAAATGTTAGATGTGTGATGAGTCTGTGAAACTGCTGCAAATTTGAAAACAAATGAAGTGTTTGAAAAGTCATTGGCACATTGTTCAGCATACAGTAGAGGCTCTTTGTATGCTTGATAATTTCCTTTATAATCAATTAGTAAAAATCAAAGAAGCTAGAACTGGAAAACATAAAAAAGAAGATAAGACCAAGGAGAAATAAAAATGAAAAGATAAAACTGTATTATTTTATTATTTTTGACAACTACATTTAGAGAAACTAACTGAATATAATAGTTTAGAGTGGGAGTTGACTGATGGATGTGACTTTGCCCTGAGTAAGAATCTGCCTGGAATTGCAGATGGTATGGAGTTTTTCATCAGTATAGATTAATCTGTTACATGTTAATAGTACTAATATAATAATAATACAAATGAGTCTGTGTGTCATTATCTACGAAGTCAAATAATGATACTTTTGAGTGAGAGGAAATGATTACAAGGATTAAAGAAGCATAACTTGAAAGTATAGGAACCTAAAGATGTAGCTTTAAATCCTCGGACTGTGAAGAAAACAATTTCAATAGTTTGAAAACATGAAGATCTCAGAAAGACTCACTCTCACTGATCGCTGATCCCCCTCTCACTCAGTGATGATATGGGGGCTGGTTGCCTAATAATTATCCATAGGATTTGATATACAAATATTTGAAGAGTTTGTAGACTTTTATTGTTTCTGCTATTTTTTAAAATTTTGCAGCTAGTACGCTTGTTTTGAGAATATCTATAATTTGAGGAATATAAGCCTGAAGACCTAGTTTTTCATTTTTCTTAGTTGAATAAACCAGTGAGTTCAGATGGCCAGGGGATCACCAATGTCTTCCAGTGAAATCCCACACTACATAGTCTTGTGAATATCTGTTACCTATTTAAATAAGCATAAGGGAGAATGTTTTGATATTTCACTTACAAGGTTTAGAGTTCAGAATGTAAACTTAAGCTAAAGTACATGTGGACCATTTTCTCATTAATTTCTCCCCTAAAAGTATATAAATATTTTTTTCTGCCAAGTTTAATGATTACAAATTAGGGCATATTTTTCTTATTTAAACTTTTTTTTTATTTTTAGTTATGCTATAGTATAACATATAAAATTATAAAAGATAAACAGGCCCTCAGTATGTACCAGCATATTTATTTTGCATTATTATTTTAAAGCAAGGACAGAAAGAAAAGAAGAAAGAGAAAGAAAGCAGGAGGAAGAGAAAAGGGAGAGGAGGAAGGGAGAAAGAAAGAAACATGTATAGAACTAATGTTTAATCATTTCCCTCTCTTGTGCTTCTCAGATGCAATCCATATGAGAAAAAAGTGGGTGACATTAACACATTTAAACAATCTTTACCAAGAATGGTTAAGTTCCCACCAAACACAAAATTCTAAGCATCCATTTTGTCTTCTTAGGCCTTTTACTGTGTTTATTTCTGGGAAATTTCTGAATATCTAGGAAGATAAATTCAATGGGAAGACATTACTCAATGGGTTTTAGTAGAGGTAAGAGAAAATCACATAGGGTGGAGTTTGAGACAACTATGTACTAGGAACAAAAAGAAGAAATCTGAGAGTTATATTCCTAGTTAATTCAGGAGGCATAGTCATTGCAAAGCAGAGAAGGCTTCATTAAAGGAATAATAGTATCCATGTGAAACATTCTTTTAGTATGCATTAGTGTTAGTTAAAAAAGAAAGGTTACATCTTGCACAGAAAAACATCATTAACATAGGAATCGGGTATGTTGACTTGTTCTCTCAAACCTGTCATTAGATAGCAAGCCTCACATAGGCAAGTCAGCTAACTTCTTTCTCTGTGAAGTAATGGAAGGCATATGTACTTTCATAGATCATTCATAGCTTTCAAATCATATCATACTGAATACTTACAATTTATTATCCTTTATCAACTGCAAAGAAAAAAAACTATAAAAAAGTATTGATTATACTTCATTTGTGTATAATTCATAAATAATCACTAATAAAATAATGTATTTTATATTGGGGATGTGATTACTTATTTGCATTGTACCTTGAGACCTAAAAAAATTATCTTTATAAAGTTAAGTTTATGGAAATCTATTAACTTATAACATTTATACATGTTGTACTTTACACACAAGAGTGAAGAGTTTTCACTGAACTTGACATCGTTAAACTTGGACTATGTCAGGAAATATTAGCTGTAATGATTGTTTGCTTGTGTAATATATTCCCAGATCCATTTTGTTTTAGTGATTCAAACTGCAATAAAGTTTGATACAAAACCATTTATGGTCAAAATTGGAATTCAGAGTTTTCCCTAAAATTATAGTTTTGTCTTTGCACTATTACATTGTGTCATTATGCTAACTGCAAACCATTGAGTAAATTCACTGTTCTTTGCTTAGTAGCCCAAAATTTAATTATGCTAATTCCTTATCACAGAAAAGTGTAGACTATTAAGTCACAGTTTAACTCAGAATAGAATAAACAAAAAACCCCCACAAAATTGTAAAATCTTAATCAGCTTTTTTGACTGAAACTTATGTAATAATATTTGATCTGAAAAGATAGAATAATTAGAAAGCATCAATTAAATAAGTATAAAGATATTATTTGAAAGTTAAATAATTTAGAATCCATTTAGAAATATATAAAACATTACAGTGTGCCTGTATGGAAATACTTTGCTTAGCCGCATCTGATAATTGGTGGAAGATAATGTCCTAAAACTTTTTTTTAATCATAAGTTGTTAAAAATACTTATTTTGAGACTCACTGTTTACACAAAATTCTAAACATTTTAGAGAGCCATACTTCCCTGGTAAAGACCTCTCTGTAAATCGATCACTCTCGTCCTGCGATAGAAGATTCTGATCCCTCTGTACTCTTCAAGGATGGTCCTGTGGCAGTAGAAAAGATATACCCTTGAAGATATTCACAGTAGAGGATATACAGACAGCAAAGGATGCAATATTCCTTCACACCTAAGGTAGAGAGAAGTTCAAAAATAGCCTAGAATAAATTCAGTTCAGGGTGGAATACTAATAAAGATAAGGATGTATACAGCAGTTTTGGATCTCATAGTGATTCATGGGAAAATGTCTAGCTTCTTTAGTGATTGTGGAAGTGGATCAAGGGAAGGTTTGATACTCATGGATGAAGTGTCTATGCCAGCATTGGCAGTGTGTTGACAAGTGGCTTGGCGAATTTGAGCCTGGTGATGAAAGCAGTCAGTGGCGTGGCAAATCAGATGAAGACGATTGGTCAAACTCACTACCCTGAAGTGAACAGTTGGCACAGGAACACTTTTCTGGAGATAACACTGAGAGTAGCCTGGAGAAATATGGCATTTCAATAGAGGCAAACAGACAACAACTGTCACCCACATATTGAAAGTTTTAGTGATGTTGAGATAGGAGAATTATGATGGGAAATGTTAAGTTTACTTGTTATTTTCACCCAATTCCAGTGCAAATGAATGCTACTCCTGTGATCAAAGACCAAAGAAAGAAAGAAAGAAAGAAAGAAAGAAAGAAAGAAGGAAGGAAGGAAGGAAGGAAGGAAGGAAGGAAGGAAGGAAGGAAGGAAGAAAGAAAGAAAGAAAGAAAGAAAGAAAGAAAGAAAGAAAGAAAGAAAGAAAGAAAGAAAGAAAGAAAGAAAGAAAGAAAGACCAGAAACAACTTTGCTAGTTTGTGACCAGTGTCTGGAAAAATTGCGGCATTTTTCTTGCCCATCTTGAGTCAGAGTTATTCATATGGTCCAGGTGAGACTTTGAGGGCCATGAAGAAAAAAGGAAGGTATGGGTATTGCACATAATACTCAATCTCTTTCATATTAACAACAAGATAATTAGCAGTACTAATCTATAAAGTAGTCAGAAATTTTTCATAGATCTAGAATTAGTCCTTGATTTGCTTATGGTGGTGCTCATGAGATTTAGAGTAATGTTGTCACATGCTATTATCTTTTCCCTCAAACATGTCTGTTATGATGGAAAGAAAAAAATATTGGGTTAGATTTCTATAATACTTGGTGTTGCACAAAGCTGACCCAAAGTTAGATATGGGGTTTGAAACTCAAATAAGTAGAATAGATGTAAAAGATACTATGCCAACAAAGGAAGTTCACCACAACAAGATAATAACTCCTCGAAAGGAAACACAGATGCTTGCTCATGATTTCTTGGCTGAATATATTTTTATAGTTATAGAAATATTTGATATACCTTCTGTGAATATTACACAAAAAGAGTCAGTAATTTTTGCTTGGTCTCCTAAACACAACAGGCAAGGATTCACTGACTTTAATGTTTGTGGAGACCAAAAAGAGTGCAGATTCTCTGGAGGGCTTCTTATTCCATAAATTATATGCTTGTACTAGTATCCATGAGGACTAATCTTGAGAGAAAAAGAGCAGAGAACTTTCCCAGTTTCTCTCAGGAAACGCTCAATTCTAGTGTCTCTAGCAGTAATGGCAGGAACACTGGATACTTCAAATATAAAACAAGTTATCAATTTTACTTACCAAATAATAATGAAGAATATGTACATTGCTTTGTACCTGATTTTTTAAAAGATTTTATTTATTTATTTTTAGACACAGGGGAAGGGAGGGAGAAAGAGAGGTAGAGAAACATCAATGTGTGGTTGCCTCTCTCGTGCCCTCTACTGGGGACCTGGCCTGGAACCCAGGCATGTGCCCTGACTGAGAATCAAACCAGTGACCCTTTGCTTCTCAGGCCCTCACTCAATCTACTGAGCTATACCAGCCAGGGCTGGCTATACTGATTTGTAAGAAATCTTGGTCTTACCTCCTTTTTCTTCAACAAAGGGGACAAATATTATGAAAGATTTGTTGGATCATCTTGTGAAAGCTAAACAAGAAGTACCATCATGATTAAAATATGGCATAGGAACACCACTACGAAGATAGCAGACATAGTCACTCTAGGAAGAGTAGATTCTGTGGAGGATTTGGTGCTAGAAGCTATTGATATAGTAGCATGCTAACAATTCCAGCTTCAGTAGCGGCTCCTTTCTCAGCCACAATGGTCGCATTGCTGGAGGCAGCCGTCACAGCAGGAGAGCCAGGTGGAAGTAGCTATCTGTGCAGGTGTTTACAATGAGGGTAAGGAAGAAAGTACAACTTACAAGGTGCTGACTAGTGTGGCAATGGAATATGCTTTCCATCAGATCATTCTGCCAAACAGGATAACATGGGAACCACATGAAACTTAGCTACCCTATACTTTGTGCAGCTTGAAGAACACACTGAAAGTTACAAACTACGTTACTCCATTATGTTTTCAAAGGAGCTCGTGGTCACAAGAACAGATGAAAGGAACAATCAGCAGTCCAGTTGGGAGGGCAGTTTGAAGACTTCCTTTGCTGTAGTTTAGATTAACTCCCCTTCTGACTACCCCTATCCTGAACTACACTTACAATTTTGTGTGACTGTAATTTGTTGTTAATACTGTGCCTTTAACTTTATAAGACATTTTATTTTGATGACTTCTTCCCTCAGTGATGTTCAAGGTATCATTTGTTGACAAATTTACATAGCTCTTTTAATTCTATATATTTTAAACTTAAGCACATTCACATATAAAACTCCACTCATTATTAAACTATTTACTGAGTAGATCAATTTTATTAGAGTAAAATTCTATCTTAAAGATTTTTTTCAAGCCCTGGCTGGCGTAGCTCAGTGGATTGAGCACGGGCTGCGAACCAGGTATCGCAGGTTCGATTCCCAGTCAGGGCATATGCCTGGGTTGCAGGCCATGTCCCCCAGCAACCGCACATTGATGTTTCTCTCTCTCTCTCTCCCTTCCCTCTCTCTCTCCCTTCCCTCTCTAAAAATAAATAAATAAAATCTTAAAAAAAAAAAAGATTTTTTTCTTCTCAAGTATATCATTATAGAGAACATCAGAAATATATTTTTCCAGATTAAACTATTGGTATGGGCAGTGCCATCCTCTCTCCTTAATATAAAAATGAGCTTTGCCTTATGTTTATAAGGAGACCTGATTCTAATAAAGCAAATGTCAGACATACAAAGGACACAGAAAATTACTAGGAGACTCAGTGGGTCCTGATGAATCTGTCTACTCAGTACAGGAAAATTAAACAGTACCTGATTACTGTTTCTTAAGACTAGGCTCGTCTGTGCACAATTAAATTTATAGTTTTAATTTACCTTTAATGTAAAATATAACTTGCAAGGATTTAATATTTCACTTGTCCTTAATAAATCTGTCATGAATGTGAGTTAGTCTTATATGATTTTTAGAAGCAATCTTGGAGTCTAAGAAAAATTCAACTAAATCACAGTTTTTAATGTTTGCTGTATATATAAAATATGCCTGCAATAATACTTCAGTGTTTAGCGGTGGCATCTGCCTTGAATGGAAAAGAGCAAAATATGTCTTTTTAAAAACTACATCCCTTATAATTTTCTATATTAGCATATTTTACTAAGGCAGGACATATGACACTTGAAATGGCTCATCTTCTGGATATTCAATTTCAAGTGATTGGTGTTTATAGAAAAGAGTTCAAGGAGCAAAATCTAGGAGGATGAAAAGAAATGAGATGTTTATTGTGAGCCTCAAACACAGAAGTTAAAACTTTTAATCAGGAGCTAAAAATACACAATGTCTACTTATTCTGATTACATACACCCTGCTCAACACATTTAGAGGCACTAATGAATTTCCAAAATCCTTTCTTAAATGACACTTCAAAAACATTTTAACTTTAGTTTCCATATTGTGTATTTAAGAAAATATTCCACAAAACACAAATTTAAAAAAGAGAGAAAAAAAGCTTCACACAAAGTGATCAATATGCTTTACTGAATTATCTTGCTTCTATATCATACATAAGATCAGACTCAGATTTTATTTTTATTTATTGGTCAAGAACAACTGAGATATATACCATCATTCTTTAGCTTAAATTTGTTTTTTCTTTGTTCATATTAGAAAACAAAATCATAATTTCTATTATCATAAAATCTGAGGAGTGAAAGACTTAAAATTGGAAATTTTTAAATATTTATTTTATTTTTTTTAGAATGGAAAATGTGACTAAAGAATTTTGATGTAATTTGAGCCCTGGCTGGTGTGGCTCAGTGGCCTGAGTATTTGCCTGTGAATCAGAGGGTTGCTGGTTTAATTCACAATTATGGCACATGCTTGGGTTGTGGTCCAGGGTGGGGGACCCATGAGAGACAAAAACACATTGATGTTTCTCTCTCTTTCTCCTTCCCTTCCCCTCTCTCTAAAAATAAATAAATAAAATCTTTAACAAAAAGAATTTTGACATAAGTTGAGTACTGGAAGAAAAAGAGAGATATTTAATAAAGGGCCTATGGGAAGGTCATAGATAAATTTTCCTGCTCGTTGAAAACAGAGAGCCATCCAACACCTGCATTTCATATAGATTTAGGCTAAAATAACCTAATGCATCATAAGATTCAAAAAATTTAGTGAGGATGAAATGCTTTTTCCAAGATAATAAATAAACAAAAGAGGTTATTAAATACTTGCAACACAGTTGTCCTTTGATTCTCTATTTTTATTATAATAAAAATATTTTTTAAATTAGAAAAGCAATAAAAATGATACAAGGTCTCAATGAGCTGCCAAAGAAATCACACAAATTGAATTACAAATGCTGATTCATCGATACCTAGCATCAATTTGATAAATTATTTTTACATTAACTGGGATTTTACTACTTATCTAATAATGGTAGTGGAATATTAGGTAAATCCAAAAAGTTAAAAGAGACACAAAAAACAACAATTCTTCCCATTTACATATATTTATTTTAAAATATCTTCTGTCAAGGCCATAAGCTCTCTCTGTGAGTCTGAAAGATTAACAGGCTTTACCTGTTGAATTGTGGCTGTACTAATTATATAAGTTTAAGCTTGATAATATATTTTTTTCACTTTCTAAGAAACAATTAAAAATTAGTAGAAACACAAAAAGAATAAAAAGTGCTTGGGCATCTTATGAAAAAGTAAGAAACAGCAATGGTTAAGGATACAGACCACCTAATGTGAATCTCAGCTTTTAGCCCCCAATGTTAACTTGGACAATTTACATAACATGCATATGTTTCAGTTTTCTCATTTATAAAATGATATTAATATCTACTTCACTTGAGTATTATAAGGTTTGAATACATTAATACATGTGAAGAGCTGAGAATAGAGCTAAGTACCTTATAAAGTTTCAGTATTAAGCTATAACTTGTTTTCCTTATTGAAGAGAAGTTTCCCTAAGCATTGATCACTAAATAGTTGATTATATTCTGTGTTCTACATTACTGCTTTTATTTCATGTCTTATTTCTCTATAATTGTCATTGTTTCCCTTCCTATGGTAAAGAATTTTTAATTTTATTTTAATTGTTGTTCGAGTACAGTTTTCTTTTACTCTCAACTGAGCCCACCCCCAGCCATCCCCACTTCCCTCCCATTTCCATCCCTGCCCTAGTTTTTGTCCATGTGTCTTTTATACTTGTTCTATGGTAAATAATTTTTTAAATTATATATTAGTATTATTTAAGTGTATCATATATAAAAAATTCCAAAATGCAATGTGGTTATTAGGTATTCTTTTCAATGATGTTTAAAATGAAGGGAAAGGACTTTCTCAAGAAAATGTGACTGTTTTGCAATGCAAAAATAACTAAATACATAAAGTGTATTGAAAATTATTACTCCACAGGAAAAATAAATTGGAAAAATATGGTTGTATATATTACCTGCTTCTGCAGACTTTATAATATAATGATAAAATTGTGTGGCTATATTTATAAGATTAAGAAAGTAGCAATACTAAAAAAATCACTCAGAATTATTTTATACTATAAAACCAGTACTTCTGATTACAAAGGAATTTAACTTGTAAACAAACAGATAATTGAATTTGAAAATATTTCAAATATTAAAAAATGAACAATGAAAATTAGGAGCTATATCATAAAACACAAACAACATATGAATATATGAACATACCAATCACTATAGGAAGACATGTTCTACTCAGGTTTTCAGTCTGCAATTGAATTGGAAATAGTTCACTAGAATACGTAAGTAGCCTACCTCAGTCTCTTATCCCTAGAAAATGTAACACCCTGTCATGAATAATAAACAAAATAATTAATTAATCTAATTTCATTGAAATAGTCTATATATGGGAAAATTTACATTTAGGAAAAACAAAGATCAGAGGAGGCTTTTAAGCACTTCAGTATCAGCATCTTAACTTATAGAGAGAATTATCATTTTGTTCTGGTAAAGATATTGGTATAATAAAGGAATACAGAACCTAGTGCGGAATTGTTAAATTCATAACACGAACAAGATTTTTGCTCAAGTATCACTGAGTGATGGTTTCAATAAATATCTCAGTGTAAGAAAGCTTCAAGTAAAGTTTGATCTAAGCATTATTAATTTGAAGTGATAAGATATGCTTCTAAAATAACTAATCAGAAATATGTATAACTAGATTATTTTGATATCCTATCAACTCTGTATATTTTTCATATAAACGTTAAGACTTTAAAATTATATTATTATTTATCAGAAGTAAATTAATCTATTTTAATAAATATATATGGAGTCAATTATAACAACAACATACTGAAAATATGATTCTCAACATTGTTACTTGAAAAATAATAAAATTGTATTTACAGAGAAAATAGTTATATATAGTATTTCTGGAAATTAAATATCATGTAGTTATTCCTTATCACAATAAAATATAACTTTTACATAATAGTAAGAAATTAGATCAAATTTTCTAAAAAGAAATCTGTGTTGATGTCAAATATAGTTTTAAAGAAGGGAAGACTAAACAGTTTATATAGCATAACCATGCTCATGACAGGGAGTAAGAGAAAGTTCTAGCATATTAAATCATGCATTATAAATTTAGTCTGATAATCCAGAATTCTGTGGCTATGGCAATGATACATTCATAAATTTTATATTATTTTTCACAGTTATGTAAAACACAAACTTTCTTAAAGAAAAAATAATATAATTAATTGGGATATAAAAATATTAGGAAGTTTGAATATAAATTCGAATTAGAATAGTCCAAAGTAAAAGCCAGAATGCATATTGATGTCTGTAGAAAACTGGGTGTTTAGTATTGCTTTTCCCAATGAAACAGAATTGGGACCAACGAAATGCCTAACCTAATCCACATTTATAAAGAAAGAGTCAGTGGTAGTCAGGAAATTTGACTAGGCCTAAGAGGTGATCATGATACACTCCTTAAATTTCCAGGCCCTATAAAACTACCAGGAAGGAGAAAAAGAGTGTGGAAGCATAAAAAGACACAAATTCATCACTAATGTAGTCAAATTGTGAGGGCATCAAAGTCCAAGATTTGGGGAGGAGTGTGGTTTTCTCTTCCATTAGCCAAATGTATATTTTTGAGGGAGGGTGTGTGTTCTCTAAAAGGAAAACTTCCAGCTTGATCTCTGCTTAAGCAAGAGGTTTATTGATCTCCTGTGCATCTCTGCACAATGGAGAAGAGACCTGGACAGAGATTCATAGAGCAGGGAGAAAAACAGTAAGGAAGTAGCCAGCATCCGTGTTGTGTTTTTAAGAGAGAAGAAGTGAGATTTTCATAGAGCAAAGGGACATGCCAGAAATTCACCCCAGAGCTTGAGCTGCTGTTGTTTCTCCCAAGAGGATTGCCTGCCAGATAATGAACTCCAGCAGCTTGAGCTTGTGGATGCACCAGGTAGTGGGAAGTAAGGGCATTCATAGAAGAGGACTAAGTAGAACTAATACTCCATGGTGTGGAATCTCAGGGCCCCCTGAAGAACTCACACATGAACCCTTTGGAAAAGCAAGTCCCTGGACTTGTATTGCACAGAGGAGATTAATGATTAATCAATGTCAGCCAGTGTGTCAAAAACAGCAAAATAAAATAAAGCAAGTGTTGGTTGTGTAAAAAATATTCTTCCTTCCTACCTTTATCGTTTCTATTCAGTAATGTGGAAGAACCAACTTTAAAGAGGAAAAATGGAAACAGCAAATCAAAGCTAACCATAAACTTTTAAAAAAATCATTTAGAGTCCCAGATAAAACGAACTGGGGTCTGGACTTCTAGAAGAGGAATGATTCAATCAGTTCATTCTTAACTAATTGATTTTTAAAACCTGTAATCACCAGAGAATTGTCTAATCAGCTCAAGATATAGCTAAGAAATAAACATAGAGATTGGCAGAGACCAATTAAATTTAGTGAATGGAAAAGAAATACTTGATTTATAGCCCTCTGATTTGTGACTCCTTAATATACTAGCTCCCATATTTAGAACATTCATGAATAACTTTTTCTTTTAATAGAGGTATATACTTTTTAATACGCTACAAAGACACTTGATATGCCTACTTGACTTAAAAATATGTATATATACTAAAAAAGCCTTTTTCCATTTAAAGGAAGCAGTACAATAGAAGCACATATGGAATGAGACTCAATGTTTGTGCTTCCTTTGAGTGCTATAGATATTTCAGAGGTTACAACATCATGCCTAATATCATGCCTAATATCATTTCCCTACATTGTTTCAGAAATGGGTAGAAGGAGAGAGTAAATAAAATTTAATTTTGTCTTTATGTTGAACAGAAAACAACACAGGGAGAGCACCAAAAAATGTTCCTCCCAAAGCTCTTCTTCCTTATCTAGTCACAAAATACTTATTGGCAAAGGAAAGTTTTACAATGCTTTAAAAAGTGACCCTTTTAAGTAATATTTATAGTTTTAATATTTTTTATCTTAAAACAAGAGCCCTTGATATAAATAAAAATGTACAATATATCTATAACCCAGATAGTTTGCTTTCTTAAATGAATCACCTGTCCTAGAATGTAAGTAATAATACTGTGGTAGAAAACATTATTTACATTGATAAGTTAATTCTTTCTAAGAAAATATATTGAATTCAAGCTAATTGTTCAAAGATAAAATTTTGTTCTCTATTTATGTGAATTGTCTTATTCAGCAAAAGCTTTGATTGACACTTTTACATAAATGTATAATAGAAATAGGTAAGTAGGAAAATAGACACATATCTTTTAGTGGCATCAAATGCATGTGAAATCAAGAATATTTTGTTTAGCCCTGGCCGGGTGGTTCATTGGGTGGAGCATTATCCCACACACCAAAACATTGTGAATTTGATTCTTGGTCAGTACATATACCTAGGTTGCCTGAGTGTGATCCCTAGTTGGCATGCATACACGAAGCAACTGATCAATGTTTTTCTTTTTTCTCTGTATCTCTTTCTTTCACTCTCTTTACCCACACCCTTCTTCCCTCTAAAATCAGTAAGCAGATCCTTGGGTGAGAATTAAAAAATAATAATATTTTGTTTAGTTAAATTTCTAGTACCAGAGTTTCTGAGTCTTAAAATAAATTTCATTCTAATATGCTTCATAAATAACACCTAATTTTGTACAGTGTTAAAAAAAACTATTTATTAGAAATAATGTTTGAGAATTTATGAAAAAGTAAGGCTAAGTAAAAGTGAAAAAAACTGTTTTCAAGTTCTGAATAGGAGAAAATAACTTTTGCAAATTATATTTTTAGAAAATATTAATCCTTTATTTTATATCATCAATTCAAGCAAATTATCTAAGGTAAAGTTTAGAGGAGTGGCCTGGCTTCTGTTTATAAGAGCCCATTTACTTTGAATAGTCTACAAAAGTGGCGTCCTAAAGACATTATGAAGAGTTGAGAGATGTAGGTGAGGGGAGAAAAATCCTAAAGAAAGAAAGGCAGTACTTAAAACTTAGTTCTGTGGAAGAGTCTAAGGAAAGTAGGAAAAGTCCAAGTATTTTATGGGATGTGATGATATAATATGTATCTGTAACTGAACACAAGCCCAGCTGCCTGTCACAATGAAAGCCAAACTCATGAGACAGGTACTGGTGAGAAGGAAAGTGGTTATTCAGGTGCTGACAACCTGAGAAGATGGGAGACGCTTGTCCCAAAGCCCATCTTAACATCTTAGCGTGGGCAGAGGTTGTTAATAGGAGGGAGAGGGAAAGCAGAACATAAATCAGGGAGAGGGAGGTTGAAAGTTCTCTATGTGTAAGTCAGCACAGCCCACTCCAATGATTATTTTGAAAATGGTCAACTGGAGATCTAATTTTTGTGGTTGAGAGTTAGCAAGTCTCTTGGAGCCAGAATGCCCAGTTGCTGGATTCAGCCTCCTTCCCCCAAATTAGTTCCTGGAACTCGGACACCAGTATGTACCAAATCCATGGGTTATATTGTATTATGTGAAGGATCTTCAGAAATAATCACTTTGAGAAGTTCTGAGGTACTGTATTTACTCATTTAGGAATTTTCATTGCAGTAGATACTTAAAATGCACACATTTTGGTTCTCATTGATAAAGTAAGTTCTTCAGATGATTCATTTATATATAACTGTGCTCACCCAGATAAAGTCAGTAGTTACTTAATATTCTGGGTGGTTGCTATACCCGGAGAGTTTGACATATTCAACCAGAGATCATTTAGGCAAAAATCCATATCCTATATTTTAAGAGAAATTATTCTCTAACATAATAATGAATCTCTTACTTGGTGATTCCAGTTGGACCTCTTTTTATTGGAAATTCTAGTCCAGAGCTCTCAGCAGCCTGGTCCTTGCTGATTCTCCCTGGGTCTCATGAGGACCCCTTTAGTCTTTTTGGATCAATAGTTCTACTTAAGCAGAGAAAACAAAGCTCCAGGCCAAAATAAGATAGAAAGGGAAAAGGAAATAAAAAAGCAAAACTTTCTCTCAAGTGATTCCTTTACTTCGTTCACTAAAGTCCACATACTCAGCTTTTTGAAGTCAGAGAAATATGATGGGAAGGAGAAAAACCAATTTCATTGTAGGTTAGTCATTATTTAACATTTTTCTAATGATTCCTGTTCTATTTCATCAATACATTTTTGTGGCATTTTTACATTATATTGTAGTCTCTTCTCAGAATGATTTTTTTTTTGTATGCCCACACTAATTGGTGCCCCCTACTACCTTAAAGAAACAGGGAGCTTTAGGTGAATTTGGAGCCAGGTGTTATTTTGTGCTCTCTCTTATCATTTCATTTCCATGATAATGTTTACACTTCAGTAACATCTTGGTTTAAACTATAATATGCTATAAGTATGATATCTACCCTATATGCATCATATAATTGGCAATTGACTTAAATGTGATATCTTGTGATTATTATTTATTGATATTAGTATACAATTATAAAGTGATAGGCTATTGAAGAAAAATTATAGATTTACAGTAATGGCAATACAGTTTGAAGAAATAAATGTTTTTATGTTAGTAGGAGGAATTCTATTTGGAAATAAATTAAGTATAAGCTATAAACAAAAATGAAAATTTAGTTCTGACTTAAGAAACTTGATTGAAGGATGAAGAAATCAGGCTGTGTGTCCTTAGATTGAATTAGATATCCAAGTACATTAAAAAATAAGCAGCTGCTATATATATTATATATATATATATTTAAAGATTAGAAAAGTTTTCAGAAACACACTATTAAAATGTTAGTGTTGAAATGGCATTAGAAATCACAGAAATAGGTGAGATTGCCTGAGAAGAGAGAATGAACAGAAATGAGTAGATGCCCAGAAGTTGGGAATCATAACTGTACCAATTCGTGATCAAATGGATGCTGTTCGCTAAGACTACAGTCTCTTTTACATGATTCAAATTTGGAGGGTACTCAAGTCATATCATCTTAAAGAATCAGAACTATGAGCTCTTTTTATTTTAGAAAATTTATTTTATTTGAGTGTTGCCATTTTTAAAAATAATGATCAGCTTGATTTTATATTATAACAACCAATGTTTGTTTTATAATTGCTTAATTTTCAGTTTATCAGTTACCATGAAAAACTTTGCACACTTTATATTTTTAGAGTATGTAATTATACAACAGAAAATATTTATATTTATTTATAAGATGTATTTAATTTAATATGAAATAAATGTATTAATATAACAAATTTATTGATAAAATAATTTCACTCTTTCTGTCAGCCCCAATTACATAGCTAAATACACAGTTCTGTTTGGATGTTACTGAGATTTATTTATTTTTTAATTGTGTAATATATTTTGAGGAAAATTTCAGGAACATTCCATATTCTCACAATTGTGCTTGGGTTTCTGAGAGATTGACAATAGTGAATAAGAAAGAAATATATATCTTTAACTGTTGGGGATATGGCAATAACACACAATAGATCTGAAGTAAAGGAGATATTTTTACATCTCCTTTTACATTGTTATGAGAGAGGTTATTACATCATTTCCTTTAGAATGACAAAAATTATTCCAGAAATTCCCTAGCTAGTTTCATGCCACTCATGGAAACTTGAAACCCTTAGTATAGGAGTTCTGGTTAACTTTCATAGAGTCAGTCAAAATAAATATTCATGAAAACTAGGTTTATTTAAAAATAAGATATTTTCATGGTTATAAGAGTGTAGGAACAATAAGCAGAATTGAGTTTTAGTTCTCTGTGTGTCCTTCCCCAGTTCTTGTCATGGAAAAGGGGACATTGTATAAATAGAACTCCAAGTTGTAAGTTTCTATATGTAGCAAGAGTAGAGGTGAAGTAATTCAACATTTTTTTGCACCAATCTTTGATATTTAGCTTGTCATAGGATTTCTCTTAGTTAATTTTAGTAAGATGAAAATAGAGATCAGAATTACATCTAAACTACAATTTGACAATAATAGACTTACCTATTTCTCTGGTCTTACCTGCTTGATTTTTTCCCATAAGATTTCACAGTCTTGATGCTCTTCTCCTTGCTCTAAGAAAATGAATCATTCAAATTGATGGATTTTTGTATTCCGATAATAAACTCTTTTAGTGAAAATCATATGTCTACTGACTTTTTAACCTTTTGGCTATCTTTGATTTTCTTTGATAGCTATAAATATTCTATTTAGTATACATCTGACTGACAATTCCCAATTTTTTAATTTAAAAGTCAGTAATTATTGTAGATATCACTCTAATGCAGGGCATTCTAAAATATGGTAAAACAACAGTTGGTTACTTGGTTAGTATTTTACTAAAACTTCCTATTTTATTTTATAGCAAATACCATTTTATGATTTTATTTGGGGAAAAAAAGCACCAACAGAGAGGATACTGAAGAGCAGCAATAAGTTCTTAAATGCGTGAAACACTTAGTCATATTTTATCCCATGAATATTGTAGATGATTGCATGATTTCAGTTAAATTCCTCATAATATTTGAGTTGAGGAAATCAACTCACAAGAAAGTCACACCAATTAAAATTATGAGCTATAACTTAGCTATTTTTGAATGTTTATATGTGAATGTGTAGGTATGTATGTGTTTTTTTAAAAAATTAGAGTAAGTAATGACACTTGCAGAAAATCTACAATTAAAGAAATGAGCTCTGCCTGTTGTGGTTCAATGGATTGAGTGCCCGTGTGTGAAACAAAGAGTTTGATTCCCAGCTAGGGCACATGCCTGAATTCCAGGCATGTCCCCAGTAGGGGGCATGCAAGAGGCAACCACACATCGATGTTTCCCTCTCTTTCCCCTTGACTTCCCCCACTGTAAAAATAAATAAATAAAATGTTAGATAAATAAATAAATAAGAAATGAAAGAATTTTAACTAAAACTGGAACTTAATTAAAACTTAATGTTGTGCTTAACATCTAAATCACAAACTTTATTTCTTTGACTCATCATGCCACTCTATACAAGATTTACTCTAAAGTAAACAAGGTAATTAAAGATAAAAATATTTAACTCATGCTGTTTTTAAGTTGATGCAAAGTTTTAGGAAAGATTGCTGTTGATTATTAAAATTATAAAGGAATAAATCAAAAAAGTAATATCCTTACTTATAAAGGCACTGTAGTTTAAATTTTTTCAGAGTAAGATAGCATGTTCTCATAAAAAGTTCACATAAGGTAAGACTATAAATAAATTTGCAATCTGCTCATACACTAAAGTTTAATTTCAAAGAAAATTTAATTTGTTAACATCTTGTTACACAGGTTTAAAGTATTTTAAGTATACTACTTTACATACATATCCATAATACATATATATACTTATCTGTTTAATGCTACACAAACTGGATAACTATATGCATATTAATTTGTACCTTCTTTTTTATATTTAGGTATACATGCAAAAATTATACAATATGTCAAAGCAACTTACTCAAGAAAAATATTTATTACCATAAAATATCTATTAAATTTTAAGTAGGTTTTATTCTATTATGAATCACACCAGAATAAAGTAAGTCACAGTATAGGCTTCAAAGAAGGAATGTGTTTGACAAGTTATTTTGTGCTTGATACTCACTTTTTAAAATTACTTTATTATTGTTCAATTACAATTGTCTGCATTTTCTCCCCACCCCTCCCCCCACCCCAGCCAAACCCACCTCCCTTCCTTGCTTCCACCCTCTCCCTTGGTTTTGTCCATGTGTCCTTTATAGTAGTTCCTGAAAACCCTTCTTCCCACTGTCCCCTCCCCCTCCATTCTGGCTATTGCTAGATTGTTCTTAATTTTAATGTCTCTGGTTATATTTTGTTGCTTTTTTTTCTTTTATTGATTATGTTCCAGTTAAAGGTGAGATCATGTGGTATTTGTCCCTCACTGGCTGGCTTATTTTACTTAGCATAATGCTCTCCAGTTCTATCCATGCTATTGCAAAGGGTATAAGCTCCTTCCTTCTCTCTGCTGTGTATAATTCCATTGTGTAAATGTACCACAGTTTTTTGATCCACTCATTTGCTGATGGGCAATTAGGTTGCTTCCAGCACTTGGCTATTGTCAATTGTGCTGCTATGAACATTGGTGTGCATAGGTTTTTTTGGATTGGTGTTTCAGGGCTTTTAGGGTATAATCCCAGCAGTGGAGTTGCTGGGTCAAAAGGCAGTTCCATTTTTAATTTTCTTAGAAAATTCTATACTGTTTTTCACATTAGCTATACCAATCTGCATTCCCACCAACAGTGCACTAGGGTTCCCTTTTTGCCACATCCTCTCCAACACTTGTTTGTTGATTTGTTTAGGTTGGCCATTCTGACCGGTGTGTATTTATTATAAAATTTCAAGTAAATTAAAAGTGTTGTGATTAGACCTTTTAAATCATGACTTGTTCTTTTCTGTGAAAAAGGTGTTAAATATTTTTTTAATTTAAATTGTGATATATTTATAAATTAAAATATTTTTTGTTTTACTTATTGCTCCCGTGAACATAAAATAGATATGACTCTTGTTTTGTCTTATATAATCCAATATGAGAAGATTCTTCTTTTAATATATATTATTATGTAAATGTTTAAATAAGTTAATTATGTCTAAATGCTTTTTAATTGCTTTGTTGCTGCTGCTGGTAGTGTTGTTTTATGATTTCTTCCTTTGAATTTTATTTTTCTTATTAGAGAAATAAAATAAAATAAAATTTTCTTATCAGAAAAATAAATTTTTTAAATTGTATTCTATACATATATTGTTTTGTTTCTTCTATTGCCTTTTAAATTACAAATAGATTTCCTTTTTTCCTACCTATCTCAACAAATCTAAATTAGAAATGAAACAATGTTTACTAATTTCAAACAGTGAAAGGAGAATTTTTACAATCTGTCACTTTCTTCCACTTTTATTTTTACTAAAGTTATATATTTTTGTCCCTGCTTATTATGGTCATGTACCTTCAAAATGTACATTATCTTTATTTAAAAATACAATAACTTTAAATCTGCTTTTTAAGCACAATTACTTAAGTTTCATTTTATGAATAAATTGAATTGGTACTTCCCAACTTTTCTTTTGCTATCATAAATTCCAAGTTCATTTATTCTTATTTCTATTCATGTATTAGTTGTTTTGTTTGGCATTTTATTTTGTTTTAATAGGATTTTCATCTTGACATATTTTTAAAGAAGGACACATTAAGTCTGAATATTTCAAAGATATTTCCATTGGAATTATGTGTAGATGTCATCATTGATGGTGTAGAATTATCAATTCTAACTTTTCCTCTACATGCTTAAAAATAATCTATTATTTTATGATAATTTGCATTTTCATGTCAGCATACTATTTTTTTGTTTTCCTATTTCTTCCTCTAGTATTAAGATTCATTTTGTCTCTGAAATTATTTAAGTTAATGAGAATATCTCTTCTCTTAATTACTTTTTATAAGTTATAATGGGTAAGTAACAAACTTTTTGCATATTAAGAATTTCCTTTGATTCTGAAGTGGTTATCTTATGGCATATATTTAAACATATTGTAGAAAATTTTATGTTTTCTTAACTTTTATATTGTCTATATGTCATTCATATAAATAATATAGCCTACTTAATTTTTCATTTATAGGCTGTGATTTGCTTAATTTTCTCAAAAGACATTCTATAGTACCAAATTTAGAATTCTCTTTGCCTAATATGAATTTCTTGTTTGGCTTCATCATTTGTGCTATTGTTTCTTTTCACTTCTATTTCAGTCATCTCTTTGCTTATCATATTACTTTTCATTTGGTACTTCATAGAGTCCATAGAACAATTTAAATTATTAGATTAACATCCTTTAAATAACAGCTTTCTAATTTTATCAATGAGCACATAATATCTATAAAGTGGCTTTATGTTTTACTACTTCTTTCCAGAATTTTATGTTAGTAAGATTATTGGATTTCGTTCATCTCTAGCTTCTTTATTTGATGAAGCCTAATTTCCTTCCATTGTTTCATTATTCCATTTATTTTTCTTTTTTTTTTTTTAAGTTTCTTTTTTTTTTT
>PVIA01010662.1:0-50193 GCA_004024845.1 Tonatia bakeri
AAATAAGCCAGGCAGTGAAAGATAAATACCATATGATTTCACCTTTAACAGGAACCTAAACAACAAAACAAAGAAACAAGCAAAATATAGTCAATGACACTGCATTAGAGGTCAGGCAGAAAGTGACCAGAGGAGAGAGAAGAGGGAATTTCAGGGGAAAAGGGGAAGGGTTTACAGGAACAAAGTTAAAAGACACATGGATAAAAACAAAGGGGAGGGTGGTAATGGGAGGGAACATGGGAGGGGGGGTGGGCTTGATTGGGAGTAAAGGGGAGAAAACTGTACTTGAACAATCATTAAAATAAAATAAAAAAAGAATTTATATACCAAAAACTACAAAACATAACCAAAAAGGGATTGAAAGAAACACAATGAAATAAAAAGATATTCTGTGTTCATGGAATGGAAGAATCAACATAGTTAACAATAGTAATATTACCCAAAGCAATTATATATAATATAATCCATCAAAATCCCAATGCTATTTTTAAAAATAGAACAAAAAATGATCAGATTTGTATGGAACTATGAAAGAACTAGAATAGTCAAAGCAATCCTGAAGGGAAAAAAAGAAAACTTTGGGTGTATCACACTACCTTTCTCCAAATTAACTGCAGAGCTACAAAAATCAAAACAATATAGTATTGGCAGAAGAACAGACACACAGAGCTTTGGAACAGAACTGACAGCCCAGAAATAAAAACCACAGATATTTGGGCAAATATGTTTTGACAAAGGAGCCAAAAACACACAACAAAGAGGAAAAGCCTCTTCAATAAATGATGCTGGGAGAATTGGAAAGCCAATTGAACAGAATGAAACTAGATTACAGTTTGTTCCCTTGTACAAAAAATAATTCAAATTAGATCAATAAATATAACATCTGAAATAACAAAATACATAGAAGAAAACAGGTACTAAATTTATGAATCTGGATTGTAGAGAACTTTTTATGAATTTGACATCAAAGGCAAGGGAAGTAAAGGCAAAAGTAAGTGGGATAATATCAAACTAAAAAGCTTCTGTACAGCAAAAGAAACGAACAACCAAACAGAAAGGCAACCAACCAAATGGGAGATGATACTATTTGCAAACAACAGCTCTGACAAGCAGTTAATATTCAGAATGTATAAAGAACTAATACAACAGAACATCAAACAATACAACTAAAAACTGGTCAGAGGATCAGAACAGACACCTCTCCCCAGAAAACATACAATGGCCATCAGATATATGAAAAATGTTCAACTTCATTATTTGTTAGTGAAATGCAAATCAAAATTAAAATGAGATACCTCCCACAGTTATTAGAATGCCTAATATCAACAAGACAATAACAAATTTCAGAGAGGTTGCAGAGGAAAAGAAACTTCATTCACTGCTGGTGGGAATATAAAATTGTACAACCATTATGAAAAACTGTATGGCTACTCCTCAAAAAATCTAAAAATAGAGTTTGCATATGACTTAATCATCCTTCTTCTGAGTATCTATCCAAAAACCTGGAAAACATTTCTTCACAAAGATTTTTGTACACCTATGTCATTGCAGCATTATTCATGGTGGCCAAGACATGGAGACAACCAAAGAATTTTTCAATAGAGGATTGGATAAAGAAGATATGATACATATGTGCTATGGAATACTACTCAGCTATAAGAAAAGATGAAATGCTGCCATTTGTAATGACATGGGTGGACCTTGAGAATGTTATGCTAAGTGAAATAAGTCAATCAGAAAAAGCTAAGAATAATATGATTTCACTCGTATTAGGGATACAAAACTGAAAATCATAGACAAAGATAGACAACAGTATGTTGGTTACCAGTGGGAAAGTGGTGGGGGTTAATAAATGGTAAAGGGGGCCAAATATATGGTGACAGATGATTTGACTTCGGGTGGTGGGCACACAATGCAATATACAGATCACATATCATAGAAATGTACACTTAAAACCAATATGACCCTATTAATCAATGTCACCTCAATAAATCTAATATAATTTAAAAAATCAAAACATATTGACAAGATTATTCAAGGTAAAAATTTATGATTAAATTTGTCCTAAATAAACCAGCTATTTGACTCAATTATTTTAATATCTTCTGTACACTAAATCTAGTAGGTTAATAATACCATTTTCCAAGCTGCTAGATAAACAAGAAAAAGAGCTCTTTGTTAATTTATATTTGTATCAATTTAGAAAAAGTAATTATTTCAATAATTATGTCACTAGTTTTCAGTAGGATGTACTTCTCTTCAAACCATTTTGAGTACGAGAGGTTTTCTTTCACTATGAAGGAAAATCTCAATTTTCAGTTAAAAATGTTTAGTTTAAGCATTTACTTTCAAATCTTCCAGTAATGTTATTTTCTATTAGATTATTTATTTATTGTTATCATAGATGTAGTATTACTCTTAACATTGGTCTACATCTCTATTTTTGCTAAGGCTACTGATTATCATGGGAAATTTTCAACAACTCAGGAACTTGTATTTGTGAAAAATTTATTGATATCAATGAGCCTTTAAATAATGTGAAGATAAACATGGCTGCTAATTACATTTGGATTTTCTAGTTGAGGTAAAGGCACATATTTCTTACTCTACTCAATGTCAGAGACAAAAAGGAAAGTATCTTGTAATAACTGGAAGTACCTCCCCGATAGTTTGGAATTACTTTGTTGCTGCCATGTGCTGAGACCAGGAGTCTGCATGTGCTATTTAACATCACATCCAGCACATTTTCACATTCAGGGAAAACCTTGTTCACCTCATGGTAAAACAGTGAGGCCAGTGGCATGGGGATCACAGACTGGGCCTTGGATCATGTAGCTCTGAGCCTGACTCTCCAGACTCTGAATTTAGAAGTTACTTCCATGCCCTGTTTGAGCTCTGCAGAGGGGGGACAGTACACAAGCACTAACAGGAATTCTTGCTTGAAATCATATGTTTGTTGTAAATTTTATTTTTTATGATAACATCCCAGTGGATTCATTTTAAAAATGTCTTTTTATGTTACCAGTAGAGAAATGATAGAAATTAAGGGGCAGACATATACCTTGATTTCTGAAGCTATAGATATTTACTTATAAAGCTAACTATGAGACCTCATATCCCAGTTGTTATATAGCCATTTTGGAAAATATTTTTCTGGAACTCCAATTTTAATTTAATAAAATCAAGGAAATATGTTACTTTTTGTCTTAAAAATCTATTTGAATAAAGAGCTTACCACTCACTTTGGATGTGGAAGAAAGGAAATTGTACTATAACAATGAATAGTCAAAAATTAATTGGTTACCCTCAAATGTACTCCAAATGAGCTTAAATATCTGATGATTCTAGCTAATTGATAGTTTAGCTTCCTTTAGGCTCTTCCGCAATAATTCTTTTCATAATTCCATTAAGATTAAAAATATATAAGATGAGATACATACAATGTTGCTTCCATTGAAATAATATTGCTTTGGAAAAGTAAAATAAAAGAGTAGTAGAATGTGATAATGAAAGGTGAAAACTATATAAATCAAATTCAAGTTTTTTGGAGCTACAAAAATTGCTCAGCTTTAAGATAATCTTTATTTCTGTTTAACTTATCCATCTACTCATAGTAACAACATGATGATAGCCTTCCAATTGTTTTAAAGAATCCCCTGAAGTAGATATTACTGTCCAATGATAGCAATGTTCAAAGGAAAATTGTACAAAATTTTCTTTGCTAACAGACTGTCATATTGTCAAGGACTAGTGCTCAAGTGATTCCTACCATTTCTATAGTTTGAAAAAAATGGTCCTGCAAATTTTAAAATAGATGTTTTAAGATAGCCATGAGGGAAAAATATATGCTTTCATACACAATGTATGATTCCTATTAGCTACTACTTTTTAAATAAAAAATTATTCAATAAGAAAGTCATTACCAATTACTAGGCCTTCTATAACCAGAAGCATATGTCTCAATTGTTTTACCAACTAAGATAATAATTTTATAGTCATGAAAGATGAAAGTATTCACAGATTACTTAAGGGAAAAGTGCTGTCAGTGCCTTTTGATTCTTTTCCTTGTCTTCCACCTGATATGGGGTTGGTCACTATATTCCAGATCTATAAACCCAAGTGTTTAAGTGATGAAATTATTAGAGGCTCTTACTCTAGTTTCAGATCTTACATCTGAGGTTGGGAGATGAAACAGTAGATTTAGGCCACATGATGAAATGTGAAGTTATCCTTAAATTACTCACAAATATTCTTTGCTTGTACATCTAATTATTTTATTTTCTTTCTATGGGTTTCAGGGCCAAATAGTTCATAATGAAGTAAATATTCTTAAAAGTTTCAAAAGCACTGACAAATCAATGAGAAAAAAAAACATCCTAACCTCTAGAAAATGGTGAGAATCCAGAGTACTGAGCAAATAGATACAAAATTGAATTAAGACCATGGTGGTTTTCTAAAGAAAAAGGTTAGAAAAATTAAAACTGAGGTTCATCCAAGATGGAAAATGAATAATTCCCAACCTAATGAGTTATATCACCAAAAAAGAGTGAAGATGAAGTAACCTAACCTTCTTTTGTAATTGCATCTTAAGTTTACCTTTCCTATGCAGTTTTTAAAAATTCAAGCCTTGGTCTTGAGTAAAAATATGTAGTACCCAGCAGAATATATAAAGAGTGGTTTCCTAGAGAAAGGTAGTATCTCTCTAGGCTTCAAATTATTCTTACATTTTGTCTCCACCCTCTAAAATTACGCTCATCACCCAAACAAAGATATGCAGGCACATTTTTAGAAGAACCAAGAGAAACAACAAATATAAAAAAGACTTAAAAATATTAAAATTAACAGTCTTAAAACAAATTAACTATACTTCCTATGGTTTAAAAAGTGAGTAAGAAAACTTGAAATATAGGGAATAAGTAATTTCATCTTTTATTTTATTTTTATTTTTTAAAACAATTTTTATTTATTTTTAGGTTTTAAATATTTCATTTATTTTTAGAGAGAGGTAAAGGGAAGGAGATGGAGAGGGAGAGAAACATCAATGTGTGGCTGACTCTCACATGTCCGCCACCGGGGACCTGGCCTGCAACCCAGGCATGTGCCCTGACTGGGAATTGAACTGGCAACCCTTTGGTTCACAGGCCAGCACTCAGTCCACTGAACCACATCATCCAGGGCAAAACATCATCTTCTAAAAATCAAACAAGCAATAAACTAAAAAATACAAAAATGAAATGAGACTTACTATAGTCAAGATGGTGCATGGTGAACACAGTACTCATGTCCTCTTATAACCACATCACAATTACAACTATACTACAGAACAACCATCATTCAGAACTGCCAGAAATTTGGTTGAATGGAAGTTCTACAACTACAGAATTAAAAAAGAAACCATATTGAGATTGGTAGAAGTGAAGATGTGGACTGGACTAGTCCCACACCCACATGTGGCAGATAAAAATCAATTGAAATATTTGAGCTTCAGAGGACCTTCCTGAGGAACAAGGGGTTCCATCCCCACACAAGGTCCCCTTGCCCAGGGTTCCAGTGCCAAGAAGAGAAGTCCCAATAACTTCTGGCTGAAAAAACTAGTGAGGATTGAAATGAGGAATATGGAGGCTTTTAGAGTCCCAGGCAGTTCCTCTTAAATGGCCTGTGTGCAAACTTACTCAGACTCACTCCCTCTGAGCTTCAGCTAGGGGGAGCACCCTGAAAGACACCAGAGACATATAGGGAGAAACTTAATTGTTTGGCATCAGGGCAAGAGGTGGCAGGGACAGCTTTCTCCCAGACCAAAGTGCTGGCAGAGGCCATTGTTCCATTGCTGAACTTTCCTCCCACAGAGCTGGCAGACTGACACCATATATGACACTTCATCAATCTGTCTTAACTATTTGCCCTGCCCTGGTGATTTCCTGAGGACCCATTCCACCCATCTTTCAGGCCCATATGAGCTGTTTCCAGTGGTTTTTCATATAAATGGTCTACTTTGGCTCATGATTTGGAGTTTCCTAAATTCTCTCAAACAAGCAGGATCTAGCCTCAGCAAGCCCCATGCCTCTTCCTCAGTGGTCCCAAATTTGGTGTTAACAACCAGCCTTGGTTCACAGCCTGGCCTCAACTTGGCACTGCCAAGTATAGCACAAGTAACAACCATCTTCAGATAACTTTTTGGCTTATGCCAGGTTGCCCTGGGCAGAACACAGGTGGTGAATGATCTTGGCTTTTACCTCACAGGAGGCCCCTAGCCAGTGAACCCAGTGGTCAGCTTCGGATCACATCAAAGCACAACCACACAACCCCCCAACCACCCCCACAAGTGACACACTCAAGAGGAAGATTCAGCAGGCACCAGAGCTCTGCTGAAGTCAGTCCTGCTGTGTGTGGTGAGCCCCGACACAGCTGATCCTCCATGGTGGTTGGAGATCAATGGTCAGTGGTCACAGCAAGTCCTTGCAGCTAATTGGTCTGGGTAAACCCCTCCCACTGACATGCTAACAACAATCAAGGCTCAACTACAAGAGAAGGGTGTACACAGCCCATACTGGAGGCACACCTTGAGTAACCAGCCCTGGCTATAGAGGAGACTGTGCCACTGAACCCTATAGGACACCTATACATTAGGCCACTCTGTCAAGTCTGGAAGAAATATAAGCTGTACCTAAACACAAGGAGGCTGCTAAAATAAGGAAATAAAAAAGAATGGCCCAAACGAAAGAACAGAAAAAAAAGTCCAGAAAAACAACTAAGTAAAATGGAGACAAGCAATCTAATACATGCAGCATTCAAAACACTGGCTATAAGGATGCTCAATGAACATAATGAGAACCTCAACAGCATAAAAAAGAACCAGTCAGAAATAAAGGATATATTAATTGAAATAAAGAATAATTTACAGAGAATCCACCATACCGTGGGTGAAGCTGGAAATCAAATCAGCAAATTGGAATAGAAGAAGCAAAAAACACCCAATGAGAAAAGCAAAAAAAGACAAAAATTGCAATCCAAATAAATGAAGATAATGTAAAGAGTATCTAGGATAACCTCAAGCATACCAACATTTGCATTATGGGGGTAACAAAGGAGAAGAGACAGAGAGCAAGATACTGACAACCTATTTGAAAAAATAACAACAGAAAATTTCCCTAACTTTGTGAAGAAAATAGACATAAAAGAGCAGGAAGCAAAGAGAGTCAACAAGATGAACCCAAAGAGGCTTACACCAAGACATATCCTAATTAAAAAGCAAAAGGTAAACAAAGAGAGAATCTTAAAAGCAGTAAGAGAAAGGAAGTTAGTTACTAGAGGACAAAGCAGGGAGGAGTGAGTAGAAGCTACACTAACCTCCTTTCAGGATCAATCTGTAATTACAACTAAATTGTGCAGATATTACCAGAACAAACAACTGAACAATAGCAAGAAAAAAGCCTTATAACCTTGCATAGAGAGAAGGACCAGTTTTGGCACAACCTGTCTGGTAAGAAGTATGGTGGAGACTCGAGAAGGCTGGCTGGGCACCCACAGGTGACAGTGCCAGGAGGATAAGTAAGCAACAGTTTGGATCCCCCTGAGAAGAATGGGCTCTAAACCCTAAGTTGGTATCCCCAGCCTAGAACACCAGAACCCAAAAATTACACAGATAATAACTGGTGGTGAAAAGTAGCAGGGTTGTTCTCTGCCAGAGATAGATGGCTGAAGATGCAAAGAGCTGTTCAAAGGGTCAACACACAAATTTTAATTTGCTGTCACTTACCCAGGATTCTGGCAAAGGAGGGAGCAGAGGGGGTTGGAGACACCTGAGGAGAGACTGGAAACAGAAGCTTTGGTGCTGAATCATCCCCCATAGGCAGTAGCCACCTTGCTCAGGCAGATCACTCCCCTCCAAGCAGCAACAGCCTAAGGGGAAACAACAGCCCCACCCCAAAGAGAGACTACCCTGGCTCTGTGGTGCTTAAGCCTGACTGCTGAGTGCAGAGTGACTATGTTAATAACTAAAGGAGGAAGCCACAGATGTAGGTCCCTGACAAAGGGGGATAGAGTACTAGAGGTGCTTGAGGAAAGACTGGGGATACAGGCTTGGTGGAGAGAACTGAGAGACCAGCTGCTGGCATCCTGGTGTTGAGTCATCACACATATTACAGCAGCCAACAGGCCCAGGCAGACCACTCCTCTCCATGCAGCAGCAGCCTGAGGAGAAACAATAGACCCAACCTCAGGAGGAATTCTGCCCCACCCTATGGGGCTTAAGTCTGACTGCTGAGTGGAAAGTGCCTAATTAACAACTGAAGTAGATAATTATAGACAGCATATATCTGGCAGTCTCAGAGCAGACTGCCAAAGGTCGGGAGGAGTCAACATCTGACGCATCCAGAGGTTGATCCATAAAGAAAAAACTGATAAATACTAAAGGCTACAGAGACAAAATCCACCATGGTCTTCTCCATGATTAGTGATATTTTCTTTCCTGTATAACCTTTTAACATTCATTTTTTGTACAGAAAGTTTATGCATATTAAGTCACTAGAGTTTATACTATAGTTTGTTACTCTCCTTTCTTTTAATAGTCTTAATCTTTTTAAACCCTTATTAATAATGGTTCATTTGCTGTGATACTGAGATTGGGGGGGGGGATATTTTTATAGCAGTGGGTTTGTTCCCTGGGCTTTGTGGTTTTCTTCTGGCAGCACCTGCAAAACAGCTACCAAGACATGTTGGGCGGATTGACCCTCAGTCAACCAGCTGAAGGGAAAGACCCACCAAAGAATGACCCAACAACAATCAAAATACAAATATATCCATAGGGCCAACATAAATGGCAACCCAAGAACAGCAAGTTCAGGAGATCACGGAGACTGCACCAGTGAATCTCATAGGTCTCCTACCATAGAAGTTCACATCACAAACCCAGGGAGTCAGAACAGATCAATTTAAGAAGTAGAGGTTAACAAGAAGAGTCTCACAAAAAAATAGGAAGAAAAAGAAACAAACCCCAAATGAAAGGAAAGGAGGAAGCATCAGAGAGAATGCTAAATGAAATAGGCAAGTCAACTACCAGATACTGAGATCAGAGCAATGGTTATCAGAAAGCTCAATGAGCTCATTGACAATAACCAAAACCACAAGTAAACAATGATGAACTTACTACAAACTATATCAACATGAAAAAGGAAATAGAAACAATTAACAAGAGCTAAGAGGAAACAAAGAATACAATATCTGAATTGAAGACCACAGTAGAAGGAATGAAAAGCAAGCTAGATGAAGCAGAGGACTGAATCAGCAAGTTGAAGGACAAGATAGAAAAAAACTCCCTAAAAGAGCAAGAAAAGGAAAAAAAAGACTCTGAAAGAATGAAGAGGTGTTAAGGGAACTGCAGGTCAACATGAAACATAATAATATGCATAATAGGGATACCAGAAGGAGAAGAAGAGGAGCAAGGGATAGAAAACCTGCTTGAAAAAGTAATAATGGAAAACTTCCCTAACTTGAGGAGAGAAAAATTCACACAATCCAGGAAGCACAGAGGGTCCAAATCAAGAGGAAGGCAAAGAGGTACACTCCAAGACACGTCATAATCAAAATGGCAAAATTCCTAGACATGGAGAGAATCTTAAAGGCAGCAAGAGAGAAACAGGAAGTAATATACAAGGGAGCCTGGATATTATACAAGCTTCAGAATTCTCAATGGTAACAGTCCAAGCCAGAAGGGAATGGCAAAATATGTTCCAAGTAGTGAAAAACAAAGACCTTCAACAAAAAATTATTCTATCTAGCAAGGCTCTCAATTAAAATGGAAGGCCAAATAAGGAGTTTCCCAAACAAAAGTTGGCTCAAAGAATATACTTCCAGCAAACCACCAATGCAAGAAATGCTAAAGGGACTGCTATAAGAAGAGGAAGGAAAAGACTGAGACAGAGAGGAATACAGATATGAAGGAAGTAAAATGCCAATGAATAAGTACCTTACCTTTCAATAATAACCTTAAATGTAAATGGATTAAATGCTCCAATTAAAAGACATAGATTAGCTGAATGGGTAAGAAAACATGACTCACACAAAAGCTGCCTACAAGACATCCACCTCAGGATAAAAGACCTACACAGACTGAAAATAAAGGGCTAGGAAAAAATATTCCAAGAAAAAAGACAGGAAAAAAAACCTGGGTTAGCAATACTCATATCAGGCAAAATAGATTTCAAAAAAAGAGCCATAAAAAGAGGCCGAGAAGGTCACTTCATAATACTCAAGGGAAAAATCCATCAAGAAGACATAAACATTGGAAATATATATGCACCCAACATAGGAGCACCCAAATATATAAGGAAAATCTTGGAGGACTTCAAGAAAGATATTGACTGCAACACAATTATACTAGGGGATTTTAACACCCCACTGTAAAGAATGGACAGATCTTCCAAACAAAATATCAACAAAGATATTGTGGCATTGAACAATGCCCTAGATGAAATGGACTTAACTGGTATACATAGAGCCTTTCATCCCAAAGAAGTAAAATACACATTCTTTTCAAATGCACATGGAACATTTTCAAAGATAGACCACATGACAGGCCTCAATGAATCTGAGAAAATTGAAATCATATCAAGCATTTTCTCTGCCTACAAGGGACTGAAGCTAGAAACCAACCTCAAGGAAAAAACTCAAAAGCACTAAAACTCAAGGAGATTGAATAGCATGCTATTAACAATGAATGGGTCAAGAATGAGATTAGGGAAGAAATCAAAAAGTTTCTGGAAACAAATGAAAATTAACTCACAACAATCCAAAACTTATGGGACACAGTAAAGGCAGTCCTGAGAGGGAAGGTCATAGCAATACAGGCCTACCTTAAAAAAAAAAAAGAAAGAAAGGAAAAAAGAAACATTTCAAATAAAAAACCTAACCCTACGCCTACAAGAACTGGAGGAACAACAACAAAGACAGCCCAGAGCAAGTAGAAGGAAGGAAATAACCAAGATCAGGGCAGAATCCAATGACATAGAGACTAAAAGCACAATTCTAAGGATCAATGAATCCAGGAGCTGGTTCTTTGAAAACATAAACAAAATTGACAAGCCTTTAACCAGACTCATCAAAAAAAAAAAAAGAGAGAGAGAGGTCCCAAATAAACACAATGAGAAATGAAAGAGGAGAGATTACAACTCATACCACAGAAATACAAAGGATTGTAAGAAATTAGTACAAAGAACTATATGCTAAGAAATTTGAGAACCTGGGTGAAATGGACAAATTCCTAGAAAAGCATAATCTTCCAAAACTGAATGAAGAAGAAGCTGAAAGCCTGAACAGACCAATAACAGCTGACAAAATCAAATCAGTGATCAAAAACTCCTGGCACACAAAAGCTCTGGACTGGACAGTTTCACAGGAGAAGTTTACAAAATGCTTGAGGAAGAGCTAACCCATATCCTTCACAGACTATTCCAAAAAATCCAAACTGATGGAAGTCTCCCAAAGACTTTTTATGAAGCCAGCATCATCCTAATCCCAAAACCAGATAAAAACACAAGAAAGAAAGAAAACTTCAAGCCATTAACACTGATGAACATAGATGCTAAAATTCTCAAAAAAAAAAATTGGCAAACCACATCCAGCATTACATTGAAAATATGCACCATGATCAAATGGGATGCATACCAAGGATGCAAGAACTGGTTTTTTGTTTTTTTTTTTTGCAAATTTTGATGGTACAATATTCACAAATCAATAAATGTAAAACATCACTGATCAAAAGGAAAGACAAAAATCCATAGATGCAGAAAAGCATTTAATAAGGTACACCACCCATTATGATAAAAAACTCTCAGCAAAGTGGGAATAGGAAAAGCCATCTTCAACATAATAAAGGCCATATATGAGTGAGTTACAGCCCACATCATGCTCAGTGAGCAAAAACTAAAAGCTTTCCCATGAAGATCAAGAACAAGTAAAGTATGTCCATTTTCACCACTTCTATTCAACATAGTATTGGAAGTCCTAACCACAGCAATCAGAGAAGAAAAAGAAATAAAAAGCATCCTAACTGCAAAGGAGGATGCAAAACTGTCATTTTTTGCAGATGACCTGACAGTGTACATAGAAAATCTTATAGATTCCACAAAAAACCTGCTAGACCTAGTAAGTGAATTTGACAAAACAGCAAGATACAAAGTCAATATTCAGAAATCAAAGGCATTTTTACACACCAACAATGAAATATCAGAAACAGAAGTCAGAAAAAAAATCCTATTTGATACAGCAACATGAAAAATAAAATACCTGGGAATAAACCTAACCAAGAAGGTAAAAGACTTGTACTCAGAAAACTATACAACATGAAGAAAGAAATTTAGAAACAAACAAACAAATGGAAGCAAGTACCATGTTCATGAATTGGAAGAATTAACATCATCAAAATGTAAATACTACCCAAAACAATTTATAGATTCAACACAATGCCTATTGAATTACCAATGACATATTTCTCAGATATAGAACAAACACTTCAAAAATTTACATGGAACCATAAACAACCCCAAATAGCTGCAGCAATTTTGAGAAAGAACAAAGTAAGAGGGATCATAAAACCTGATATTAAACTGTATTACAAGGCCACTGTAATCAAAACAGCCTGATACTGGCACAAGAACAGGCATATAGACCAATGGAACAGAATAGAGAGCCCAGAAATAAACCCAAGTCTCTATGGTCAATTAATATTTGACAAACGGGGAAGAAGCATAAAATGGAGTAAAAATAGCCTCTTCAACAAATGGAGTTGGGAGATCTGGAGAGCTACATGCAAAAAAAAGAAAAGAAAAGAAAGAAACTCCATCAGCAACTTACACCATACACAAAAATAAATTCAAGGTGGATCAAAGACGCTAATATAAGTTGCAACACCATAAAAGTCATAAAGGAGAACATAGGCAGGAAAATCTAAGATAATCCATGCAGCAATATTTTCACCAATATGTGCCCTAGAGCAAGGGACAAAAAGGAAAGAATAAACAAAAGGGATCTCATCAAAATAAAAAGCTTCTGCATGGCTAAAGAAAACAGCATTAAAATGAAAAGAGAACCAACTGTATAGGAAAACGTATTTGTCAATGATACTTTTAACAATGGTTTGATCTCCAAAATATATAAAGAACTCACATGACTCCACTACAGGAAGACAAATAATCCAATTAAAAAATGGGCAAAGGACATGGACAGACACTTCTCCAAGGAGGACATACAGAGGGTCCAGAGACATATGAAAAGATGCTCAGCATCACTAGCCATCAGAGAAATACAAATTAAAACCACAATGAGATACCACCTCACACCGTCAGAATGGCATAAACAAATCAACAAACAACTGTTGGAGAGGATGTGGATAAAAAGGAATCCTAGTGCACTGTTGGTGGGAATGCAGACTGGTGCAGCCACTATGGAAAACAGTATGGAATTTCCTCAGAAGCTAAAAATGGAACTTTCTTTTGACCTAGCAATTCCACTGCTGGGATTATACCATAAGAACACTGAACTACCAATTCAAAAGAACCTATGCACCCCAATGTTCATAGCAGCACAATTTACAATAGCCAAGTGCTAGAAGCAACCTAGGTGCCCATCAGTAAATAAGTAGATCAAAAAACTATGCTACATTTTCATGATGGAATACTATGCAGCAGAAAGAAAGAAGGAGCTCCTCCCCACTGCGACAGTGTGCATGGACCTCGAGAGCATTATGTTAAGTGAAATAAGACAGGCGCTGAAAGATAAGTACCATATGATCTCACCTATAAGTGGAACTTAATCAACAAATCAAACAAGCAAGCAAAATATAACCAAAGACCTTGAAATAAAGAACAAACTGACAGTAACCAGAGGGAAGGCAATAGGGGATAATTGGGGGGGAAAGGTGAAGGGTTTTCAGGAACATCTAAAAAGCACACTTGGACTAAACCAAAGGTGGGTAGGTTCAAAGGTGGGAAATGGAGATGGCTGGGGTTGGGGGGACTAGTGGGAGGAGAATGGAGACAATTGTACTTGAACAACAATAAAATATTAGGAAAATTGTATTTCAAAAATAGTTTATAAAAATACACTATGTACATATGATCAATGAGGTCTATTGATAAAGAAAAGATGTGAAAAAAACAAAAAAGAAAAGATATTTATTCATTACATCATTTAATTATTCCATCAATATTTTGAACATTTGTAAAATACAAAGCATGATGATAGATGTTGTCCATATCTGTGTGAACACAAGCAGGAGGTTAGGCACTTAACAAATAGTTCCAAAATGAATTAAGCATTTACAATTTTGTAAAGATGATGTGGAGGAGAAAAACAGGATGCTATAAGTTCCTATAACAAGGAGACTTATTATGGGAGGCATCTTTTATTTCCTCTTGTACCTTTTGTGTGTCTGTGTATATAACTGTGTGCTCCAATAAATAATAAGCATCTTGTTTACTATGCCAGGGTTATGACATTGGGCATGCTGGAAGAAATGGAAGAAACAAAATATTAGTATGTCTCTTTTTCTTCACTTCTAGGATTATTCTGTAATATTTCTTAAGCTATTTACCTTTGAATGACTAAGAACTATCTTAATGTTTGAAATCTCTACCAGAATTTTCTAATTTAGTACATCACCTGCCAATTAGTCAAAGGTCTAATTTAAAAAATAGCAGCTGTGAAACAGCTAAATAAAAAAGAAGTTAGCTACCTATAAGGGAGCTCCCATAAGACTGTCGACTGCCTTCTCAAAAGAAACTTTGCAAGCCAGAGAGATTGGCAAGAAATATTCAGAGTGATGAAAAGCAAGAACCTACAACCAAAATTACTCTTCCCAGCAAAGCCATTATTTAGAATTGAAAGACAGATAAAGAGCTTCCCAGACAAGAAAAAGCTAAAGAAGTTCATCACCAATAAACTGGTATTATACGAAATGTTAAATGGCAAGAAGAAGAAGGAGAAACATATGAATAATAAAATGGCAATAAGTACATATTTACCAACAATGTCATCTAGAAAGACAAAATAAACAGCAGAACAGAAACAGAATCATAGATAAAGAAGACATTTTGATAGTTTTCAGATACGGGGTTGGGTGGATGAGCAAAACCCATGAAGGGATTAAGAAATTCAAATTGGTTGTTACAGAATAGTCATGGAGATGTACAGCACAGCATAGGGAACATAGTCAATAATATTCTAATAACTATGTATGGTGTCAGATGGGTGCAAGATTTATCAGGATGGTCACTTATTAAGTTATGTAATGTTTAATCCTTGGGGTACGTACCTAAAGCTAATATAATAATATATGTTAACTGTAAGTGAAAATGAAAAAATGATTAAAAAAGAACAAAGTGTGAGCTGGGTATAACGTTTAAATAGACACAGATAAAAGGATGTTACTAAACTGGAAGATAAGTAGAAAGAAATTATTTAAAATGCAGCCTTATTGTTAAATTTTTGAGAAACCTCTATACTAGTTTCCATAGTGGCTGTACCAGTTTATATTCCCAACAGCAGTAAATGAGCATACCTTTTTCTCCAAAACCTCTCCAACACTTGTTATGACTTGTATTGTTTTTTTCTCCTTTAATTTCTTTCGTTTTAAAAAAAGATGATTACAAAATAGGAGGACTAACCACAGACTGGGAGAAAATATTTGCAAGAGATATTTGTTAAAGGGCTGTTATCCCAAATTGCAAAGAATTCTTTAAAACTCTACAATAAGAGAGCACGTTAACTAAACTATGGTGGTGATCATTTTGCAGCATATACATATGTCAAATTAGTATGTTGTACACCTAAAACTGATAGATATGTGTCAATTACATCTCAGTTTAAAATATAATAGTAAACTTTTAACAGCCTGATTTAAAAATGGACCAAAGACCTGAAAAGACATTTCACCAAAGAAGATACACAGGTAGCAACTTAGGCATATAAAAAGATGCTTCACATCATATGTCGTCATGGAAATGCAAATTAAAGTGACAATGAGATGCCACCACACACCAATCAGAACAGCTAAAATCCAGAACACTGGCGGCAACATGTATTGTTGATAATAACCATTCTGACAGGCGTAAGGTGGTATCTTTTTGTAGTTTTGATTTGTATTTCCTTATAAGCTAGTGAAGTTGAGCATCTTTTCATATATGTGTTGGCCATTTGTATGTCTTCTTGGGAGTGGTGACTATTCAGGTCCTCTTCCTGTTTTTTAATTAGATTGCTTTTGGTGTTGAGTTGTATGAGTTTTTTATTTCTTTTGGGTATTAACTCCTCATTAGAGCTGTTGTTTGCATATACTATCTCTCATCCAGATGGTTGCTTTTTTGTTTTGTTGTTTCTTTTGCTCTGCAAAAGCTTTCTGGTTTGATAGAGTCCCATTCATTTATTTTTGCCTTTAATTCCCTGAAAAAGCAGACAAAGAAAAGAAGGCATATAAATCAAAGGAAAAATATTAGCAGTTCACTTCTCATCTGAGCCAACAGAAGAAAGAAAGTATGGACCAACTTGCCAAACTTCAACTCTCTATCTACTATAATAATATTTTAAAATGTTAAGGCAATATGAAAAATATCTTCAGATAGAAAAGTGTAAGAAAATTTGTATTAGGTCAAAGGGCAATGTTAAAGCATGGACTCATTGTACAACTAGATATACAGATTAGAGAGAGTAAATATACAGGTAATAACCATACAAGGTATGATTTCTGATTATAGTGGAATTAAACTAAAAACCAATAACAGTAATTTTTCTTTGTCTGCTTTTTCAGGGAATTAAAGATAAAAATAAATGAACAGGACACTGTCAAACCAGGAAGCTTCTGCATAGCAAAAGAAACAACAAAACAAAAAAGCAACCAAATGGATGAGAATTGATATATGCAAACAACAGCTCTAAGAAGGACTTAATACCCAAAAATATCCCAATATTTTGAAGTAAAATAATCCACTTCTAAAAACAAAGCAGCAAAAACACAAATAAAATATGCAATAGTTCCCAGAAGAAATAACAAAAATTAGAAAATATTTTGTACTACATATTGTTAAAAACACAATATATTAAAACTGGTGTAGCTCAATGGGTTGAGCATGGGCCTGTGAACCAAAGGGTCACTGGTTCAATTCCCAGCCAGGGTACATGCCTGGGTTGCAGGTGAGGTCCCCAATTGGGGGTGTGCAAGGGGCAACCACACACTGATGTTTCTCTCCCTCTTATTCTCTTTCCCTTCCCCTCTCTCTGAAAAATAAATAAATTCTTTTTTAAAAAAAAAGAGCTCAAAAGGAATGAACTGCACAAGATTTTTAAAAAATGTGTGAAATGTAGCTAAAACAACACTTAATGGGAAATGTATAACTTTAAATGTCTATATTTTAGAAAAAGAAAATTTTCAAAGTAATAAATTCTACTATAGGGAGCTAGAAATAGAAGAATAATCTAAAAACTAATATAAGCAGAAGACAGAAAACAATTAAGATAAAAGCTGAACTGAGTGAAGAAGAGAAAAACAACAATAAAAATCAGCAAGCCAAAAATGTGTATATTGAAACAGTAATATTGGCAAAACTTTAGTAAGATTTATCAAGAAAAAAACCATAATTATCTAATATCAATATAGAAAAAATGAGCATCACTATGTATCCTAAAGATATTGAAAATATAATAAGTAATAGTATGAACAATTTTATGCAAATAAATACAAGAATTATGATGAAATGCAGAATTTCTTGAAGTATAAAACAAAACTAATAAACAAATAAACAGAAAATCTAAATTGCCTTATATCTAGCAAAAGGAAATTAAATTCATTACCAAAATCTTTTCTATTAAAAACAAAATAAATCATAATAAAAAATAACTTTCAAGACTAGATTGTTTCACTGATGAAGTCAATTAAACATTTGAGAAAGAAATAATATGAATAATACATATATGCTTTGAGTAGATATGAGGAGCCAATTCTTCCAAATATATTTTCTATGAGTTCAAAAATTATAAAATAAGAAAGATACTACAAAACAAGTACAGGCCAATGTATCCTTATGACAATACACACAAAAATCCATAACAAATATCAACAAATCAAATCCAGCAGTATATAGCAACTAAGCTATATCATAAGCAAGTGGGTTTTAACCCAAGTATTCAAGGTTGTTTTAACATTCAAACCAATCAATTATTACATTAATAGAAATATAGGAAAAAGCATATGATCATCTCATAAATGCAAAAAAATTGGTGAAGTTGAACATTAATTTATGATCAAACTCTCAGTATAACAGAATAAATATATAATAGAAGCATATACCATATTTAAAAAACAAAATATTCAAATCAAAGTTCTAAACCAGGAATTGTTAAACTTTTAAAATAAGTGACTAGGGAGTAAACATCAGGGGCTTTGTGGATCACATATAGTCTCTGTTGAATGGTTTTTTTACAACCCTTTCAAATATAAAAAGCATTTTTAGCATAGGCTGTAGAAAAATAGGCCATGGGGTATAGTTTGATAACATCTTACCTAAGCTATTGCTTTCAGCAACTAAGGAAAATGAGTAATTTAAACTTAAAATAATCATAAAAGAGGAAAATAAATTATCAGTGAAATTAAAAAGTTAAAAAAAACAAAAGCAAAAATCAATGAACTAAAATCTGGGTTACTTGAAGCAATTAATAAAATTATAAACCCCTATCTAGCCAACAAGTAAAAAAGAGAAGACTAAGTTACCATACCTAGAAGGAAGATATCTCACTTTGGATTCTAAAATCATTAAAAAGATAATAAATGGATCTTATTAATAACTTTATCAATATATCCTATAGCTTAAATGAAAAGAACTTATTTTTGAAAGGCACAATGTATTAAAGTTTATTCACTTGTAAAAAAAATAGGTAACCTGAGTAGTCCTTATTATTAAAGAAATTTAATGCATAATTTAAAACATTTTCACACACACACAAAATCTCCTTCCCAGATATGTCTTCATTGATAAATTCTGCCAAACATTTAAAGGGAAAATAATACCCATTCTACATAAACTCTTCTAGAAAATAGAACAGAAATGAATAATTCCTAAATTAATTTATGGAGGTAGAATTATACTCATACCAAAACCAGAAAAAGACATGATAGGAAAAGAACACTACAGACTAATAGCCTTCAATGGAAAAAACTGGGAAAAGAAGGACTTCGTCCCGGGATGACCATTCCTCCTCAAGTATATCCCTGGTCATATGGTTCAGACTCTCCCCTGACCTTTCCTGCCCTAGTATGTCACTAGTCACATGGTAGATACCCTTAGAGGAGAAAAAGGGGGCCAGAGAATGGCCTCATAAGACTCCCATACAAGCCCTGGCATGACCACTCCCTTCAGCATTAAGCTCTCAGGTCTATTTACCACAGAGAGAGAGTTTTGGTCAAACTAGGGATAATATATAGGCCTCAGTTGTACTTCAGCAAGGCCAGGAGGGTGATGCCATCCATGGTTGACATCAGGCCCAACTGTGATAAATAATTACTCCCTGCCCTGGCACAGACCAGTCAGTGGGGATCACAAACCTGAAATGGCACACCTGGAAAAGTTGATGAACATTATATTGAGATCGCCTCTGGGACTCCCCTAAAATCCCCACCTTTAAAGATGAGATTGAAACCCTTAGATCTGAGGATCCTGAAGCTTATGGTTTTCTCTCTCTCTCTCTCTCTCTCTCTCTCTCTCACACACACACACACACACACACACACACAAACACACTTTTACCTACCCCTTTCTTTACCTAGTGCTTGCTCTCTATGAAGCATTGCTTAAGCCTTTACCCTGTCCTTCACCCAGAGGCACATATCCTTGCTTTCTATGTAACTTCTAGGGGCCCTTCTTTGGCCTTTGTAACATGTTTCCTGAGCCCATTTCTTCTATGGCTTACTTCTACCTCTGTGACTCTGAAAATAACCTTTCTCTTATAGTTTGAGTTTTGTTTCTTAGTTATTTCTTAGCCAGAACTCATGTACCTAGGTTGCTGAACCAAGGTCTGGTCTGACCCCACCAGTATAACACCTACTTGCTGTTTTACTGCCAACATACCCACCATGATGGCCCAAATTTAAAAGACTAAAATTAATAAGTATTGGGGATGATGTGAGTAAATGAAACTCCCATATAGTGCTGATAGAAAGGCAAAATAGTTGCAACAATTTTGAAAAACAAGTTGAAAGTTTCTTATTAATTTAAACATATATTTTTCATATGATCTATATCTAGATTCTATAACCATATCTAGAGAAATTAAAACATCCACACAAAGACTTACAAAGTGTTTATAGACAGTTCATTCATAATAGCCAGAAATTAAAAACAACTAAAATGTCCATCAATTGGTGAATGAATAAAATATTGTAGTAAATCTATGAATTCAAACTTTACTCAGCAATGAGAACAATGAAGTAATGATACATACAGCCATATGGACCAATCAGTGTTGAAAGTCCTGTGCTATGTAAAAAAACTCAGACAGAAAGACTACATGGCATGATTTCACTTAGTCTTTCATCATTCTCTGATATGGAAGTTTTACTAGTAGAGAAAAATCTTAATGGCGTGGACTAACAAGCAATCTGCTCTCATAAAGCATGCATTCAGTTATTTATTTATTGCATATTGTTGGGAAAAATTACTACAATTTGGTGGAAACTTCTGATAAGGCTCTATCTAAACTATATAATCAATAACGAGAGAATGAAGAGAAGTAGTAAAATGTACTTGTTCTCAGACTCTTTACAAACTCTCTACAATAAAAAAATATTTATAGATTTATTTTTATAAATATATTACTACATATATTTTTATTATTAATTTGCTGATTGTAAGGGACCAGACCACTCAGTGTGAAATCTCATGTATGCTTCATAGCATGTTTATGGTTGTAAGTATTATTATAAGAAAAATAGAACTTAGACTAAGTAATAAAGACATCTAACTAAATGATTGATTCAAGATTTGATCCCATGTCCATCTTCTTGCTATATTTGCTTTTATACCCCTATATTCTGCTTCCTCTTCAGTTATAATGGACTTTCAATATTTATAGTCCAGCCTACTCAATGTCTTGGCTCTTCCAGTTACCATTCTCCTTCCCATACCCCTATTTTACTAAATCATTCTTGCCAATATCCAAACTGTATGTGTTTAGCAAACCATATATAATACATTTTTATTCCCCTACCCAGTATAAAATCAGCTGAGATAGATGCAGTTGAAATAGTCTCATGAAAATAAGATTTCATCATTACTGAAAATGCATTGTAGACAGATCTTTAAATTGTTGGCTAAAGGGCAATCTGACACACTTTGCTCCTACTTCAATTAAGACCACTGGGACACCTACCTTCCTAAAGGCAAGTTTAGGTTTAGACTGGAAACACTTACCCAGGATCCTGCCTCATCCTGGTCTAGCATAGAAAGGAAGAAGGAAAGGAACAATTCTCCAGTGCTTTTAGGCTCTCAGTAGATTAGCTTCACCAACTGGAGAAATAATACTGATGTAGTTTGCCCTTAGGTCAAACAACTCACTCCTACACTGTGAGGAGCAAAGAGTAAGTTATGGGGCAGGGAGCCAAAAGTGTTACTCTAGCGGAGGTCTTTCTATATAGAAACATGAAACCTGGGAAAGGATGTTCTCTTTATCCCCAACACCAACACAGAATGCTATAATATTTCCCATTAGAAAGCACTCTCCTGATGCAAGTTAACACCACAATGAGATACCATTTTGCACTGGTCAGAATGGTCATCATAAACAAGTCAACAAACAAGTGTTAGAGAGGGTGTGGAGAAAAAAAGACCCTAGTGCACTGTTGGTGGGAATACAGACTGGTTCAGCCACTGTGTAATACGGTATGGAATTTCCTCAGAAAACTAAAAATGGAACTTCCTTTTGACCCAGAAATTCCACTCCTGGGATTATATGCTAACAACCCTGAAACACCAGTTCAAAAGAACCTTTACACCCCCAACGTTCATAGCAGCACAATTTACAATAGCCAAGTGCTGGAAGCAACCTAAGTGTCCATCAGTAAATGAATGGATCAAGAAACTATGGTACATTTACACAATGGAATGTCACACAGGAGCTCCTACCCTGTGTGGCAGCATGGATGGAAATGGAGAGCATTATGCTAAGTGAAATAAGTCAGGTGGTGAAAGACAAATGCCATGTGATCTCACCTATAAATGAACCTAATCAACAAAACAAACAAGCAAGCAAAATATAACCAGAGACATTGAAATTAAGAACAATCTGACAGTAACCAGAGAGGAGGTAGGAGGGGATAATGGGGGAAAGTGGGGAAGGGTTTTCAGGAGCAGCTATAAAAGACTCATGTATAAAACCAAATGAGGGGGTGGAATCAGGGGAGGGAAGTGGGATGGCTGAGGTTGGGGGATAGTGGTGGTGGGTAAATGCAGACAACTGTACTTGAACAAAAATAGAACCATTAAAATAAATTAAGAAAAAAAGAAAGCACTCTCCTGTTCCCTGATACTATAAAGCAATCAACCCATGTTTCTGTTTCCCTCAAGCAATAAGCCTTAGTCTGTTTGAGCTGCTTAAATAAAATGCTACAGACTTGGTGGCTGATAAACAACAGCAATTTATTTCTCATAGTTCTGAAAATCTAAGGTCAACATGCCAGCAGATTCTTTGTCTGATGAGTAAAGATTCCTGGTTCATAGCAAAGGAGATGAGCTAAATCTCTAGGGTCTCTTTTATAAAAGCCATTTATCCTATTCATATCACTACCCTCTTTACCTAATTAGCACTCAAAGGCCTCACATCCTAACACTATCACCTTGGGGTTAGTATATCAGCATATGATTTAAGAAGAAATCAGACATTTAGATCATAGCATACTATTCCTTGAAAAAGTAGGAAAATTTTCCTTGGAAGAGTTCTAATACTTCAAAAGCCTGAAATATTTTGAAATCGATACATTCTGCCTTTTTAATGAAGTTTCATCCCGATGAGATCCTCTTTAACTCAAGGCTGTTTACTCATCTCCAGTGCTTAGCATTGGCCCCTAAAGGCAGTTCATCAAAAAGGCAGTCTTTTCCATGACAGTGATGACCAGGGACCATCTGACTTTTAATTATACAGTAATTGCTGTTGTATAGGCTTCAAGCTGCTCTCTAACATAGAAATCTTATTTTAAATTTAAAACTCATTGTTTAGCATTTATTTCTAAATCCAATATGTTAGAAAAACAGTCAAACAAACCTTTTTAGTATATAAGATGTGGACATAGTCACTTTATATTTTTGAAAATCATTTTAGTCCTTGTAGGTATACTGCTATATTTAGTTTAGGAAGCACTTTACAGACAACAGAATTTTAAGTATAGAGGAATGGGATTCAGAAGGCCATTATATTTTTTATCCGCTTTTGGGAAGTCACCCTAGTCAAAAATCTACCACCATGACTTAAAATTTTTAAGATCAAAATGCATGGGTAATGAATGAAGTCTGATTCAACCACTTTGGTCTTTTGAAGAATGCTGCCCTTGACATGGCTCTGCAGTATGCTACCATCTGCTGTGGGATAGTAAAGATTTTAGTTATGGGCCTTAAAACTATTCTTCTTAGAAGAAACATCTTCATACTTCCTTCTTCAAATAGATTGCCTCTGATTCTTAGGAGGTAAAACAATTTTTTACATTTCAGAAATATATCACTGATTTAGCATTGCAAAAGTACTTAGATGTGTAATAATATTGCCTTTATATAGCACTTTGTGGATTGTAAAGCACTTTGGGCTATATTATCTTCTTTGGTCCTTATTTACCTCCCTTGTGAATTAGACAGAACATTATCATACCTATTTTTAAGGGGAGGGCTCATGGAGACTAAACATAGCTTCAATAAGCTAACAGGAATCATGGCTAAAACCAGATTCCTAAATTTTTTCTATTCTACTAATCTGATTCAAGTTAGCACCAATAAAGCTCAATTTTATTACCTGTAGAATGAAGATGTATACTTAACTTACATGTTGCCTAAGACAAATAAACGATATGTGTCCCCAGGATCTAAAACATTACCGGCCATCAAATAGGTACTAAAAAATATTTGTTGAATAGATAAATAGATGAATAAAAATTAAATATTAAGCACTTGGCTCCATTTCTGGCTCTAAGTAGATAATAAATAATAGCCATGATTATTGAGGACAAATGATAAACCACTACTATTAAACAGGTTAGGGGGTTGTTTTTTATTTGCATTAGTGTTTATAGATTTTCTCTGTAGGTGAAAAGTTTTATTTTATTGGCTATCCAATTAAACTTAATTAACATATTTATTTAAATTATTTATTTAATATTTTTAATTTTTGTATTGTTGTTCAGTTACAGTTGTCTTCATTTTGACCCCACAACACCCCTCTACCCCAGCCAAATCCACCTTCCTCCCTTGCTTCCACCCTCCCCCTTGGTTTTGTCCATGTGTCCTTTATAGTAGTTCCTAAAATCCCTGTCCCCTCTTCCCTCCCATCTGGCTATTGTTAATTGTTCTTAATTTCAATGTCTCTAATTATATTTTGTTTGCTTTTTTCTATTGTTAATTATGTTCCAGTTAAAGGTGAGATCATATGGTATTTCTACCTCACCACCTGGATTATTTCACTTAGCATAATGCTCTCCAGCTCCATCCATGCTGTCACACAGGGTAGGAGTTCCTTCTTTCTCTTGCTGCGTAGTATTCCATTGTGTAAATGTACCATAGTTTTTTCATCCACTCATTTGCTGATAAGCACTTAGATTGCTTCCAGCACTTGGAATAGCACTTTACAATAGCACTTGGCTATTGTAAATAGTGCTTCTATGAACATTGGGGTACATAGGTTCTTTTGAATTGGTGTTTCAGGGTCCTTAGGATATAATCCCAGCAGTGGAATTACTGGGTCAAAAGGCAGTTCCATTTTCAGTTTTCTGAGGGACTTCCATACTGTTTTCCATAGTGGCTGCATCAGTCTCCATTCCCACCAACAGTGAACTAGGGTCCCCTTTTCTCCACATCCTCTCTAACACTTGTTTATTGATTTGTTTATCATGGCCACTCTGACTGGCGTGAGGTGGTATCTCATTGTGGCTTTAATTTGCATCTCTCTAATGGCTAGTGATGCTGAGCATCTTTTCATGTGTCTGTGGACCCTCTGTATATCTTCCTTGGAGAAGTGTCTGTTCAAGTCTTTTGCCCATTTTTAGTTGGGTTTTTTGTCTTCCTGGAGTGGAGTCATGTGAGTTCTTTATATATTTTGGAGATCAAACCCTTGTTTGAGGTATCATTGGCAAATATGTTTCCCCACAGATGGTTCCCTTTTCATTTTAATGCTGTTTTCTTTAACCATGCAGAAGCTTTTTATTTTGATGAGATCCCATTTGTTTATTTTTTCCTTTATGTCCCTTGCTTTAAGGGAGGTATCAGTGAAGATGTTGTTGCGTGGAATGTCTGAGATCTCCCTACTGATGTTTTCCTCTAGGACTTTTAGGTCTCATGGCTTATATTTAAGTCTTTTATCCACCTTGAATTTATTTTTGTGTATAGTGTAAGTTGGCAATCAAGTTTTTTTTTTTCATGTAGCTGTGCAGATCTCCCAACACCATTTGTTGAAGAGGCTTTTTTAACTCCATTTTATGCTTCTTCCCCCTTTGTCAATATTAATTGACCATAGAGACTTGGGTTTATTTCTGGGCTTTCTGTTCTGTTCTATTGGTCTATATATTTGTCCTTATGCCAGTATCAGGCTGTTTTGATTACAGTGGCCTTGTAATACAGTTTAATATTAGGTCTTATGATCCCTCTTACTTTGTTCTTTCTCAAAATTGCTGCAGCTATTTGGGGTTGTTTATGGTTCCATGTAAATTTTTGAAGTGTTTGTTCTATATCTGAGAAATATGTCATTGGTAATTCAATAGGCATTGTGTTGAATCTATAAATTGTTTTGGGTAGTATTTACATTTTGATGATGTTAATTCTTCCAATCCATGAACATGGTACTTGCTTCCATTTGCTTGTGTGTTTCTAAATTTCTTTCTTCAATGTTGTATAGTTTTCTGAGTACAGGTCTTTTACCTCCTTGGTTAGGTTTATTCCCAGGTATTTTATTTTTCATGTTGCTGTATCAAATAGGATTTTTTTTCTGACTTCTGTTTCTGATATTTCATTGTTGGTGTGTAAAAATGCCTTTGATTTCTGAATATTGACTTTGTATCTTGCTGTTTTGCCAAGTTCATTTATTAGGTCAAGTAGTTTTTTGGTGGAGTCTATAGGATTTTATATCTACATTAACATGTCATCTGCAAACCATGACAGTTTTACTTCCTCTTTCACAATTTGTATGCCTTTTATTTCTTCTTCTTGTCTGATTTCTGGGGCTAGAACTTCCAATACTATGTTGAATAGGAGTGGTGAAAGAGAGCATCCTTGTCTTGTTCCTGATCTTAGTAGGAAAGCTCTAAGTTTTTGTCCATTGAGTATGATGTTGGCTGTAGGTCTCTCATATATGGCCTTTATTATGTTGAGGAATCCTCCCTCTACTCCCACTCTGCTGAGTGTTTTTATCATAAATGGTTGCTGTACTTTTATAAAATGCTTTTTCTACATCTATTGATATGATCATGTGGTTTTTGTGTTTGGTTTTGTTTATGTGACATATTATGTTTATTGATTTGTGAATACTGTACTATCCTTGCATCCCTTGGATAAATCCCACTTGATCATGGTGTATGATCTTTTTAACATATTGCTGGATGTGGTTTCCCAACATTTTATTGAGGGTTTTTGCATCTATGTTCATCACCAATATTGGCCTGAAGTTTTATTTTTTTGTTATGTCTTTATCTGGTTTGGGGATTAATATTTAATACTTATTTAAATAACTATTTTTCTACCAAGGAAGGGTATGTAAGTACTTCAGTCATTTCATATTTAGTAGATGCATCTACCAGATCAGGCACCTTGCTAGACCATAGGAAGATGGAAATGCCACTAACAGGAGCAGATAGGCAGGATTCAATTACTGAAGAAGATTCACAGGACCCAAGCAGTGCCTACTTACAAATATTTGTGGGTTTTTTTAAGATTTTATTTATTCATTTTTAGAGAGGGAAGGGAGGGAGAAAGAGAGAGAAACATCAATGTGAGGTTGCTGGGGGCCGTGGCCTGCAACCCAGGCATGTGCCCTGACTGGGAATCGAACCTGCGATGCTTTGGTTCCCAGCCCATGCTCAACCCACTGAGCTATGCCAGCCTGGGCCAAATATTTGTTTATTATAGGAAGAGGATCCAATATAGGAAGAACATTAAAGTGTGGATGTGCATCATAGCCAGAGGATGCCTCACACAGGAGGTCTGAGGAGCAAAAAGGCTTGTATGGCAGTTGCACTCTGTGTAGGGTCAAAGAAGGGCATATTTTCTCTTTTTCAGATCAGGAATCATCTGATATACACAGAACACCGCAGGAGCAGGGCACCCACCATGGTGTCTCATTAGGACTTCTTGTCCCCTGCCTAGCATGTAGGCATTATTTTGACCTGCAATCTGTCCAATGGAAGAGCCTTCCAAAGTGTCACTGAGACTCACTTTTATCAGCAAACAATGCTGATGATCTTGTACGTACCACCTAAAAGTTGCCTTGAACCCATGGCCACAGAAAAACATTATTAATTTAGATTTCACTCTTTGACCAGGCATCAGTGGTATTTAAAAAGAAACAAACTCCTATTTTAGCAGAACATCTTGGGCCAACTGCAGCATAGATGGAATGACCCCTCCTGTATAGCTCACCTCCCTGACTCATGCTCAAGGCCTTCTTATGAAAAAACAATTACTCACAGTTTGATGGCAACCATTAGCCTTGCAATAATGTATAATTAGATATACCATCAAAATGCATGTGTTCTAAACATGTTACATAGCAGAGAGGTGTTGGAATGGCTTTAAATAGGCAGCTGTACCACCCAATAACAGCAGCACAGACTTTCTCAAGTTTTTGTCCTCACTCTACAATTCTTTTCTCTTTCTGATATATAGCTTTCTGGACTATATGGTATACATCAGTGGAATGATTTAAAAATATAATGAATTTACCATTAATCAAGTCTTAATTTTCAGAGGAATTTCCTCTCCAGAGGAATACCACCCTGAGAAGCCTGGAATTACTTTATCAATGCATGTGACCATCAACATTAGTACTACCACAAGATTTATCAGCTTCTACAATAATACTACTTTTACCAATGATTTTCCTATTGCCCAATGGAACAGTATCACATAGCATTCCGGACACATGATTACTATATTAACCAGATTCCATTATAGTGTAATTATTTTATTACTATCATCAGAAATCTACCTTTTCCCACATACTATATATTACTTTTCAGGGGAGTATGGGTTAGGTACCCTGTCTCTGTTATTTCAGGATTCCAATCCTTTTGAGGACATAGACAGATTACTCTTTTGAGGTTACATGATTTAACAGACAGTAGTTCTCAGTCAGAAGCAACCCACGCATGACTCATTTATATTCCATGGGAAAAAATCTTGTCTGTTTAAAATGTATTTAATATTTATGAGTTGCATTGTTGGAAAAAATGGGAGAGCCTTAATAATGTGAATTCTTCCATGAAAATGTCTTTATAAAATGGGCTCACAAATCTCCCAGGACTCCACTGGCAGAACTCAGATGTGCGGCCCCTAACTACCTGCAAGGGTGGAGTACATAAGTGTCGGTGAGCACCACTTGTCTTAACCACAGGGGATCAGAAGAGGGGAGACTAACCAGTGGTCACAAATAACCCCCAGACCTCATGGACTTGCCACAGTAAAGGTGTTTTCTTGCTTACATCACTGTTTGATGCAGTTCATGTGGATCCTGGGTTTTCTCCAAGCAGTGCCTCAGGGAACAAGCCACTCCCATGTTTCAACTTTGCTCAACCCATGAGAGGAGCACCAGGCTATTTGGCAAGTACCAATAATCTCTTTCACGTGACCTAATGATGTATTAAAAAATCAAGGTTGGTTCCAGCCAAGATGGAGGCATACGGTAGGTACTCTGCTTCCTTGCACAATCTAAAGAAGGATAACAACCAATTTAAAAACAAAAAGCAAACAGAACTTCCAGAAAATCAAACTGTATGAAAGTCTAGCAACCAAGGAGTTAAAGAAGAAATATTCATCCAGATTGGTTGGAGGGGCAGAGAGGGGAAGCCAAGGCACAGAGGGACACAACAAGGCAATGGCTAGCAGTTTGGAGCAGGTGGAGCAATGACTGGAAGACTGGTATATCGTACATTCATGCACAGATAAGCCAGGGAAAATAACTGGGGAGTGAGACAGACTTCACAACTCATAGTTCCTGCATGGGAAACTAAAACCTCAAAACCTCTGATTGAAAAAACCTGTGAGGGTTGCAGCAGCAAAAGAACCTCCCAGTCTCTCAGGGGAGTCCATTGGAGAAGGCCACGGGATCTCAGAACACACACAAGCCCACCCACCCAGGAATCAGCACCTGAAAGGGCACAATCCGCTTGTGGGAAGTGACAGAGGTTGGGGTGAGAGCCCAGTAAGATAGCAAGCAGCATTGTTCCTTCTCTGACCCCTCCCCCACATACAGTACCACAATCCAGTCCTGGCCAATGCCTAAGGTTCCACCCCTTACAAAGCAACATGTATGCTGAGACAAAGAAATATGGCCCAAATGCAAGAACAGATAAAAACTCCAAAAAAAGAGCTAAGTGATGAGGATACTGCCAAACTTTCAAATGCAGAGTTCAAAACACTGGTAATCAGGATGCTCACAGAAATGACTGAGTAGGGCTGCAAAGTGCAGGAAGAAGCAAAGACTATGCAAAATGAAACAAAGCTGAACATACAGGGAAACAATAGTGAAGGGCAGGAAACAAGGGATCAAATCAATGATTTGGAACAAAAGGAAGAAATGAAGATCCAAGCAGAACAGAATGAAGAAAGAAGAATTCAAAAAAATGAGGAGAGGCTTAGGAACCTATGGGACAACTTTAAACATTTCAACATCCAAATCATAGGGGTGCCAGAAAGAGAAGAGAAACATCAAAAAATTGAAAACTCATTTCAACAAATAGTGAAGGAGAACTTCCTGAAACTGGCAAAGGAAAAGATTTCCAGGAAGTCCAGGAATCACAGAGAGTCCCAAAGAAATTGGACCCAAGGAAGCACACACCCAAGGCACACCATAATCACATTACCCAAGATTAAGTATAAGGAGAGAATCTTAAAAGCAGCAAGAGAAAAGGAGACAGTTACCTACAAAGGAGTTGCCATAAGACTATCAGCTGATTTCTCAAAAGAAACCTTATAGGAAAGAAGAGGCTGGAAAGAAGTATGCAAAGTCATGAAAGGCAAGGACCTACATCTAAGATTACTCTATCCAGCAAAGCTATCATTCAGAGTGGAAGAGCAGATAAAGTGCTTCCCAGAAGAGGTCAAGTTAAAGGAGTTCATCATCACCAAGCCCTTGTTACATAAAATGTTAAAAGGACTTATTTTGGAAAAATAAGATTAAAACTCTGAACATTAAAATGGCAACAAACTCACAACTTTCAACAAATGAACCTAAAAAAAAAAAACTAAGCAAACAACTAGAACAGGAATAGAATCACAGAAATGGAGGTCACATGGAGAATTATCAGTGGGAAAGGGAGGAGGAGAATGTAGGACAAAGGTAGAGGGAATAAGAAGCATAATTTGCAGGCACAAAATAGACAGGGGGAGGTTAAGAATAGCATAGGAAATGGAGAAGCCAAAGAATTTATATGTATAATCCATGGGCATGAACTAAGGGGTAAGGAAATGCTGGTGGGAAGTGGGGTGTAGGGCAGAGGGGGATAAAGGGAAGGAAAAATGGGACAACTGTAATAGCATAATCAATAAAATATACTTAAAAAACAAAAATAAAATAGTGAAGATTAACAGACACAAAAACATAAGTCCAACTTCTGGTGAGTTATCAGCAAATTGAAATTTATTCCTCCTATTCCTATTTTAAATTGCTAAGTGGAAAAGATTACTCTGTAGTTGATACCACACACATACAAAAGCAGAAGGAACACCCTGTCACTCATGAATTGATATTCCAAGTCTAGTATCCTAGCATTATATTATAGAACTATGGTGCCAAAAATATTTTAAAACATAGTCTTCTATTTACTTTTGAATAAAAAAATCTTTGCAACCCTATAATGGAAAGGAATTATACAGAAAACATTATTTCAATGAAAAGGCTTTTATTTCTTATTCTATGCAGCTGTACATAAAAGAGAGCAAAATTTCATTGTCATTATCTGATGTTGTTTAGTACAGCTGCCAACTACACCCAACTGCTCCTGGGTTTAAAAGAAGTTTTACTTGGTGTAAATGCCTAATATTTTAAAGCATCCATTATGTCTCCTCTCTACTTTCTTTTTAAAGAAAGGGTTGTGTCAACCCAAGAATACAATATTATTAAATCAGTCATTTGATTTAATTGAGGGCTTTTGATATAATAATAATTTAATTAAATGAACCTTTCAATCAAATTTTAATAGGTCAGCCTAATTCAGTTATCATGACAGCTCAAATAAGAGATAAAATAATTAGTATGAGTCTAATCAATATGTAGGTGGCTATCTTTACTGGGGAATAACAATTATATAAATAGTCATTCAATGTAATAGCTGAAGAAAAACTGATTTTATTTCAGAAAAGACTGTGTACAGATCGGACCATTTAGCAGTATATGCCAAATAAATTCAATGTGGTTTTGTATCATCTCTCCCATTAGGCTGTAGACTCTGATATCAACAAATCTTTAGAAAATGTGTCTACTTGCTTTGATATTCATGTAGGACCCAGAGAAGAGTTTGTGTATGACTACTAAAATATTTTTGTGTGTAATTGAAAAAATATATAAAACACAAACATTAAAAAAAGCAAAATAGTTTGATTTACAACTGTTTGATTTAAAAACACAAAGTACCTAGATCTCATTTTTATTTTATTTCATTTTGAGGCTCAAAAGAGTTGGTGTTAAGAGAATCTCACTGGTATTTTTATTGTTTACATCTGACAGATAGCATAATTTCACATCCTGAAAAGGAAAATTTATAATAACTATTACTTATTTTTTAATCAGAAAAACTTTGGCATGTTTACACAATGGAATACTATGCAGGACTATGCAGCAGAAAGAGAAAAGGAACTCCTACCTTTCAAGACAGCATGGATGAGACTTGAGAGCATCATGCTAAGTGAGATAAGCCAGGCAATGAAAGACAAATACCATATGATCTCACATATAAGTGGAACTTAATCAACAAAACAAACAAATGAACAAAATATAACAAGAGACTTGAACATAAAGAACAAACTTATAGTGACCAAAAGAGAGGGGAAAGGGGGGTAACAGGGGAAAGAAGGGGAAGGGGCAAACAAAGGACACAAATAGAGGACTCATGGGCATGGACAATGGGGAGAATTGACTATGGGAGTGGGGAGGACAAGGCTGGGGTGAGCAATGGGGAAAAAGGTTGGACAACTGTACTGAACAACAATAAAAAAATGTGATGAATAAAGGGTTTTGATGAATTCTGAACCTAATAAGTACCAAGAAATGGCTATAATTCATTTTTTGAAAATAGACCTGATAAAAAAAAGAACAGTTCACTTAAAAATGACTGTTTTATAATATGTGTCAAGCAATGTTTTAGAAACTTTTAAATGTTAACTTATTTAATTATTAGACATTTGATACTAAAGTGTTGGGATTAGTTTCCCCATTTTGTGAGAACTAAATTTCAGCCATCACAGAAATAATTTAGTAAATCAAGAACTCAATATGGCTTCTGTAACACTATAACCCCTAAAACACAGTTCCCTAATTTGTTTTTTTAAATATGTTTATTGATTTTAGAGAGAGGAAGGGGAGAGAGAGACTGATGTGAGAGAGAAACGTCGATTCGGGACAAATCTGTAACCTAAGCATGTGCCCTTACTGGGCATTGAAGGAATGACTTTGATTTACAAGACAATGCTCCAACCATCTGAGCCACACTGGCCAGTTCTTCTAACTTCTAAACTCTAATCTCTAGACCTCTGCTCACACTGTTTTTCTGCCTGAAACACTTTTCTCCAAACAGATCCAAAATTCTTTCTCTTCCTCTTTAGTTTTTATTTAGGTGTCACTCGCTCTGAGTAACTTTCTCAACTTCACATGAAGTGCAAGGCCATGGTGGAAAATGGAATAGACATGTGACTTGAGAGAGAAATCACCCTTCTGTTGTAACCTACTGAAATGTTGGTGTCATTTGATATCAAAATATGGCTTAACCTGTCCTAACTGATAAGAAGGCAGCTCAAATTCATATAATGGCAAACATTGGATTCAAATATAAATTTTTATCAATCCAAAATTAATGCACTTAAACCTGTTAGTAAAACTATGCACCTAATTAAGTACTAAAAATAAAGACCCAGTGACTTACAATATGCCTTAAAAATTAGATGCCTTAATATGCCAAAGAGACCAAGATTGCTAGTAAAAATTATGAAAATCAGTTAACATAGTGAGTCTGTGTTTAACTGCCAGTGTCCAAAATTCACTGTGATTCAAAAGGCTTTTGTTTTTTTATTAAAATTATTCAATTACACATTTTATTTTTTCACATTTTTAAAATTATTGTTCAAGTACAGTTGTCTCCATTTTCCCCTTACCACTCCCCTACACCACAGCCATCCCCACTTCCCACTCTTGATCCTACCCCCACTTTGGTATTGTCCGTGTGTCCTTACACATGTTCCTGACAACACTTCTTCTTTCCCCACTATTATCCCCTACTACCTCCCCTCTGGATACTGTCTGGTCGATCTTAGTTTCAGTGTCCCTGATTACATTTTGCTTGCTTGTTTGTTTTGTTGATTAGGTTCCACTTATAGTTGAGAACATATGGTACTTGTTTTTCACCACCTGGCTTATTTCATTTAGCATAATGCTCTCCAGAGCCATGCATGTTGTCATAGAAAGTAGGAGCTCCTTTCTTTGTGCTTCATAGTATTCTGTCATGTAAATGTACCATTGATTTTTATCCATTCATTTACTGATGGACATGTAGGTTGCTTCTAGCATTTGTGCTGCTATGAACATTGGGGTGCATAGGTTCCTTTGGATTGGTGTTTCAGGTTCCTTAGGGTACAGTCCTAGCAGTGGAATTGCCAGGTTGAAAGGCAGTTCAATTTTTAGTTTTCTGAGGAAATTCCATATTGTTTTCCACAGTGGCTGCACCAGTCTGCATTCCCACCAACAGTGTATTAGGGTTCCCTTTAAACATAACCTCTCCAACACTTGTTGTTTGTTGCCTTATTTATGGTGGCCATTCTCACTGGTGTGTAGTGGTACCTCAGCTTGGTTTTAATTTGCATCTCTCTCATGGCTCGTGATGCTCAACATCTTTTCATACGTCTCTGGGCCCCCTGTATGTCCTCCTTGGAGAAGTGCCTATTCAGGTTCTTGGCCCATTTTTCATTGGGTTTTTTGTCTTCCTAGAGGGGAGTGTGAGTTCTTTATGTATTTTGGAGATCAAACCCTTTTCTGAGGTATCATTGGCAAATATGTTTTCCCATACGTTTGGTTCTCTTTTCTTTTCAATTATGTTTTCTTTAGCCATTCAGAAGGTTTTTATTTTGATGAGATCCCATTTGTTTATTTTTTCCTTTATGTCCCTTGCTTTAGGGGACATATTGGTGAAAATATTGCTGCATGGACTATCTGAGATTTTCCTATGTTCTTCTGAAGGACTTTTATGGTGTCATAGCTTATATTTAAGTCTTTTATCCACCTTGAATTTATTTTTGTGTATGGTGTAAGTTGGTGATAGAGTTTCATTTTTTTTTTCATGGAGCTGTGCAGATCTCCCAACACCATTTGTTGAAGAGGCTTTTTAAACTCCATTTTATGCTTTGTCAAATATTACTTGATCACAGAGACTTTCTGATTTATTTCTGGGCTCTCTGTTCTCTTCCACTGGTCCATGTGTCTGTTCTTATGCCAGTACCAGGCTGTTTTGATTACAGTGGCCTTGTAAAACAGTTTGATATCAGGTATTGTGATCCCTCCGACTTTGTTCTTCTTTCTCAAAATTGCTGCAGCTATTTGAGGTTGTTTATGGTTTTATATAAATTTTTGAGATGTTTGGTCTATGTCTGTGAAATATGCCATTGGTACTTTAATAGGTATTGCATTGAATCTATAAATTGCTTTGGGTAATAAGGACATTTTGATGATGTTAATCTTTCCAATCCATGAGCATGGTACATGCTTTATTTGTTTGTGTCTCCCTTAATTTTTTTCTTTAGTGTTGTGTAGTTTTCTGAGTACAGGTCTTTCACCTCCTTGGTAAGGTTAATTCCTAGGTACTTTATTTTTCATGTTGCTATATCAAATGGGATTTTTTTCCTGATTTCTGTTTCTGATATTTCATTGTTGGTGTGTAGAAATTCCTTTGATTTCTGAATATTAACTTTGAACCCTGCTGTTTTGACTAATTCACCTATTAGTTTAAGTAGATTTTTGATGGAGTCTATAGGGTTTTCTAAGTGTACTATCATGTCATTTGCAAACAGTGACAGATTTACTTCCTCCTTTGCAATTTGGATGTCTTTTATTTCTCTTTCTGTCTAATCATTATGTCTAGGATTTCCAATACTATGTTGAATAAAGTGGTGAAAGCCGACATCCTTGTCTTGTGCCTGATCTTAGTGAGAAAGCTTTTAGTTTTTCCCCATTGAGTATGATGCTAGCTGTAGGTTTCTCATATATGGCCTTTGCCATATTGATGAATGCTCCCTCTATTCACACTTAGCTGAATGTTTTTATCATAAATGGGTGCTGTACATGATCAAACGCTTTTTCTACATCTATTGATAGGATCATGCGATTTTTATCTTTCTTTTTGTTTATGTGATGTAGTTCATTTATTGAAATGTGAATATTATACCATCCTTGCATCCCTGGGATGAATCCCACTTGGCCATGGTGTATGATCTTTTTAATGTATTACTGGATGCATTTTGCCAATATTTTTTTGAGGATTTTCTATGTTCATCAGCAATATTGGCCTGAAGTTTTCTTTCTCTGTTGTGTCTTTTTCTGGTTTTGGGATTAGGATGATGCTGGCTTCATAAAAAGAGATTGGGAGTCTTCCATCTTCTTGGATTTTTTGGAATAGTCTGTGACAGATAGGGGTTAGCTCTTCCTTAAATGTTTTGTAAAATTCTCCAGTGAAACCATCTGGTCCAGGGCCTTTGTGTGTTGGGAGTTTTTTTATTACTGCTTCAATTTCATCTGCTGTTATTGGTCTGTTCAGGCTTTCTGCTTCTTCTTCATTGAGTATTGGAAGATTATATTTTTCTAGAAATTTGTCCATTTCACCTAGGTTTTCAAATTTCTTGGCATATTTCTTCACAGTAATTTCTTCAAATCTTTTGTATTTCTGTGGTGTCAGTTGTAATCTCTCCTCTTTCATTTCTGGTTATATTTATTTGGGCCCTGTCTCTTTTTTTCTTGATAAGTCTGCATAAAGGCTGTCTATTTTGTTTATTTTTTCAAACAGCCAGCCCTGGATTTATTGATTCTTTGGATTGTTGTTTTATTCTCTATGTCATTTAATTCTTCTTGGATCTTGGTTATTTCTTTCCTTCTACTTCAGGCTTTGTTTGTTGTTGTTCCTCCAGTTCTTGTAGATGTAGAGTTCAGTTGTTTATTTGAAATGTTCCTATCTTTTTGAGGTAGGCCCGTATCACTATGAACTTCCCTTTCAGGACTGTCTTTACTCTGTCTCATACGTTTTGGACTGTTTTGAATTCATTTTCATTTGTTTCCAGAAACTTTTTGATTTCTTCCTTGATCTCATTATTAATCCATTCATTGTTCAATAGCAAGCTATTCAATCTCCATGAATTTGAGTGTTTTTGAGTTTTTTCCTTGAAGTTGATTTCTAGTTTGAGGCCCTTGTGGTCTGAGAAGATGCTTGATATGATTTTAATTATCTTAAATTTGTTAATGTTGGTTTTGTGTCTTATTATGTGGTCTATCTTTGAAAATTTTCCATGGAGCAATTGCATAAATTTTAATACAATATGTAAGTTATGAAGATCACTGAGTGCTATATATAGTGAATTTTACAGTGATTTACCGCACTCTGCCTTACAAATTTTCCCCATTCTGTAGAACCAAGCAACTTTATCCCAGTTGTTGGCATCTTTCTACTTCAGGCAAATGAGCAATTCTATACCTAATAGTGGGCTTTAAAAAAATGTGTCTTCCAAGCTTATATAACATAGAATAAGCTCAGTTTTTTTTCTGATTTAATGACCAAGTTTCCATGAATAAGCCTCCGTCTAACTTCTATGACTAAAACCAGATCACCATAAAGCTGCATGCCCACCTGAATTGTGGCATATCACCTGTGCCCAGATTCTCCAAACATCTCTAATAACCTACAAGTACATCCCTGCTGGAATGACCTATCTCTTCCCCTGCTTGGTCTATGATTTATGCTAAAAATCTTAAATACTAGACCACATTTCCTCTTTTCATCAGAGATTGTCCTTAAATGCTCATTGCACTTTTTTTTTCTTATTCCAGATTGTTGTCTGTCTGAGCCTGTTCCAGCACTAAGAGGATTCTGGAGAATACAGATAATAATTGAATCCAACATAGCAATATTATAATGTGGTTATGTACAGAAAGATAGAGATACGTATAGTTGTATACTAGCTGTAAATTTAATACATATACACACATACATATATAATTGTGTATTAGTAAATTAATTATTTAAAATTATTTTAAAATAGGTATTACATACATCAAGATAGTATAAAATCTGTAAATTACAAAAGATAAAGTTTCTCTGTTCCCCGGATCCAACTTCCCTTCCAGGAAGCAACTACTTAATCTTTTAATCTATCATATTTAAATGTATTATACAAAAATTAATATGTATATATAAGTATACCACTATTTAATATATTAATGCATTATATAATTGTACTTAATTATAATATATACTATATGTAAAATACTGATTATGCATATAAAAGCAAATACATCATACACACACTCATAAATATATGTATACATATATTTAATTTACAGAATTGAAACATATTATACAATGTTTTGCAACTTAAAATTTCAATGTATTTCAGAGATTCTTCCATGTGGTATTGATATTCTTCCTAAAAATATTTTTATTCTTTTAATAGCTATCAATCTCCTATTAGATAAAAGTTTTAATTTTATGTTTAGTAATTCATTGTTTTTTTGCTAATGCCAGGTCTTTAACCTATATATAACTCAACTTTCTAGTATACACTTCATATTTCAAGAACCCTATATATCACTATACTATCAAAAGTACACATGTAAAAAAATATACACTAGACTCTGAATATATGTTTTGGGACATAGTCTCAATTCTATAGTGGGCTCTTTAAAGAATTAAGCTTCCTAGGAATCTATAATCTTACATGGAGTGATGACAAGTACACAATATTTTTCATGGGATCATATCCTAAAGTATATATAGAGGCATGGAGGATTGCATGTGGAGGGAAATGTGATTTGTTTTACTTTGTATGCTTCTATAGTGTTTTAATATTTTACAGTAAGCAAGTTTTCAGGAGTGGTGATAACATGAGCATACCTTAAGAAATAAAATAACTTAGCAGTCAGTAGCATACATACCATAATAAGAAACAGTGAAAGATTCAGATGTAAAGAATAAATGGGCTATTAAAGCAATTACAACTAGTCATGGTTATATAGTTACCCCTGGTAATAATGTTTACTTTTCAATTAAAAAAGAATAATAACCTGAATAAATTAATATTTTAGTAGAATTTTAGGCCATGAATCAGACACATAGAAAGATATGAGGGGGGACTGAAAAAACAGAACTATCTTGTGGAGGGTGTCTCTTGTAGTACAGGGGTACAGGGTTTCCTTTGCTACGTGTGCCAGCTGGCATTGTTGTGAGAGACTGCACTCAGCTTCAGTGAATTTTTTTTAAGACTCTTTCAATGTGTTTGCCTATTTCATGATGGCAGACAGGTGACTGGTTCTTCCACCATGACAATGAATCTGCCCACACCACACTGAGCGTTCAGCAGTTTTTGATCAAAAATGGCATGACCCCCATGCCCCACTTACCTATACACCCTATCTCACCCCAAGCCTGCAACCTTTTTTGTTTGTTTGTTTCCCCAGATTAAAAAAAAAAGAATGTCCTTAAAGGGAAGCATTGTGCCAATGTGGATGAGGTGAAACAGAAAACAGCAAAAGTCCTAAAAGACATCAAAATTGACGACTTCAAAAACTGTTTTGAGCAGTGGGAAAAATATCTCAGTAGGTGTATTGGATCAAATGAAGGGTACTCTGAAGGTGGTTGAAGTTTAAACATGTAAGTATAAATACACAAAATTTTATAAATAAATTCCAGGGGCTCTGGGTTCCCCCTTGCATTTGGGGTCTAATAGAAGTGTTGCTAGATTCCTCAAATCAGCCAACCTAAGTGCTCCATCCATTAGCAATGTCGGTTGGGAAATCTCACTTTCTGTTTGATATATCTTCCATACTACACCGTTTTTAGGCAAATAGTGGAGTACATAGAAGATTATAACCAAGAAACCATTATTAATGCCCCTGCAGCATATGAGCAGAAACTGTTGAGGCTTACTACAATTCATTCCAAGTGTGGGCAGAACTGGTCGAATTTAAAATATTCAGTCGCTTAGGCAAATCATTTTTATGGTTTTTTATGACTGCAATGCTACTTAAGTAATAAATCTAGCCAAATATAAAGCCATTAGCCTCAAAAACATAATTTATACATATGCATTTTCAAATTTAATTGACAGAGCAATATAAAATCTACATTCAAATTTAGGAGTATTGATCCCATAATTCTCTTAGATAAGAAAGTGTATACTTCAATATTTGAAAACATTTGTTTTATGAACATAACTATCCATATGAGCAGTTATGTGAGGGTAGGATATATAGAACTATTGTTATCTTGTTCACTTGGAGTCCAGAAGAGAAATAATCTCTTCATTTTAAATGGAAGACAGCTGATAATGGAATGCCACCTTTTCTGCCTCCTGTCTTTTAGAAAGGGTATATGCCTGGAAGTCTACATGGGGAGATCGAAAGCAGATGGTAAAAAAGTTGACTTTTCAGGAAGCCAGACTTTTTTTTTTTTTAAGATTTTATTTATTTATTTTTAGAGAGGGAAGAGAGGGAGAAAGAGAGAGAGAGAAATATCAATGTGCGGTTGCTGGTGGTCATGGCCTGCAACCCAGGCATGTGCCCTGACTGGGAATCGAACCTGTGATGCTTTGGTTCTCAGCCTGCGCTCAATCCACTGAGCTACACCAGCCAGGGCCAGGAAGGCAGACTTTTTAAACTACTAAATATTCATAGAGTACATCTGTAGTATGGAAAAAAAATAATTAGAATAGGTGTGTTTTGGTATTAAAAATGACAGCTTTCTTTTTCCAATAATGAAAGACAATAGAATGGACAGTGATTCCTTGTATGCATTTTACTTTTGAAATTTGTCTTCTTACTGTTCTTTCTTAGAGGTGGGAACAATATAGATGCTCTGAGGTCAGAATCTACCACGTGATTATGTAAGCCCCAGGAGGCTGCCTTCTGAAAATAGTCTTTCTCTCACTGCTACAATGTTTATTTTTTTTTAAAGATTTTATTTATTTTTAGAGAGGGAAGGGGTGAAGAGAGAGAGAGAGAGAGAAACATCAATGTGAGGTTGCTGAGAGACATGGCCTGCAACCCAGGCACGTGCCCTGACTGGGAATCGAACCTGCAATGCTTGGTTCACAGCCCACACTCAATCCACTGAGCCACACCAGCCAGGGCTACAATGTTTATTTTATATTTTGAATGATTCTGGAATTATTTTTATAGTCTACCTTTCCCTCTCCTAGATTGTAATAAACTTAGAAACTGGGAAAATCTCTGCTGGTATGCTATAGAGCGAAAAAATTTAGCTTCTTTTAAAAAATCCAAAATACTACAGAAAGTTGATTTTTAAACTAATTTCCAAACTCATAGGCACTGACCAAGATGGAAACCATATGTTTATTCAGTAAATATATTATGCCCAAGAAATGGAGATTTCAAAAATAATATAAAAACAGTCTCTAACTTTCAGCTTTCATCCACAAAACTAAATTAACTGCATTACAGTTCTTATAGTTTTTTATTTTTTGCTATATTCATGATTATTGTTGCCATACTGACAACAATGCTTCTACAAGAGAGGATTGTATGGAATGTAAAGATAATAAGTCCTAATTGAGCTTTTCAGTATTTTATTTTTACAAAAGTTGTGTTATTTAGTCTTAAAAATATGATCAGTATACATAAAATATGAGTTCAAATAACATTTAGTACAGTAAGTTATTTAGAAAATAATGAGATAAAAATTTGAAATTAGAAGTTGTAGCAAAAAGTTGCAGTTCTACATCAACCTTAGTGAAAAATAATTTATTTTTCTATTTTAGTTATTTTTAATTAAAAGGTAATAGATAGTCACTATAATTTGAATAATGTATAGTAGTAATTATATAATTTGAATTATACAAAAGAAAAATAATTATATAATTTGAATAATACAGAAGTTCATTAAGTAAAAAGTAAAAGTCAATCACATTCCTTATAGTCTTTAAATAGGCAAAATTGCTTCAATATTACAAATGAACTGGCAATATCCCTTCCATAGTTTTTGTAGTAATAGATTTACAGAGGAGCTGTTGGAGGCTAACCTAAGCCAATTTGGTCACTCACAATTATCAAATTTCGAGGGGTGAATATTTGTAGCTTCCAATACTTAGAAGTAGGCCATTGTTATATATTTTCCCTATACAATATCAAAACCTAGAAATTGGTTACAATTAAGGCATGTCTTACACCAAATTTTTGCCATGCATGTCAACTTTAATTGTTCTTATGCTCCATTCATTCAGGTAGTAGCTCCATATGAAAAAAATACCTTTTTAAGAAAAATAAAATTATAGTTTTTGGCCAATTTGGCTAACCTTATAGTGACCTGTCCCTAGAAGCCAAGGACAAAATCCATCTAAAATTCCTGAATCTAGGGTCAGTTTCGAATCTTAAGGAATCACAATTTCTTATAATTTAAATAAGGTCTCACACTGTGCTCATAAACACTATCAATTTACCAATGAAAAGTCATTCTTAATGTCCATTATGCCAATTGGTAGACCTCTGGTGCTAAATGTGATAGAAGTAGCTGAAAATCTTGTGATCAGCATAGAAGAGGATGGATTTTTTATTTGGATACTGAAGCAAAAATTACTATTGAGGCTCTGGCATCACTATGGTTCTTCAAATGTTAATTATTAATCACTAGGTTGTACACTATAACTATCATAACTAACTATCATAAATTTATTTACACTTTCTTAGCCAAAGAATTTTTAAGTAAACCAGATAATACAAAATATGCCTACACCAAATTAATAGGCTTATTTACTCTGCAGAAATAATTCATGTCAAGAATAAAGATTGTAGTCAAATTGACAGAGTAAGTAAATGCTGTGGTTGCCTCCTCCCATGACACATTAAAATTATAACTAAATTACAGAACAATCAACCTGGAGAGTCACCTGAAAATTAGCTGAACAGGACTATAACTATATCCCTATAACTAAAGATATACAAAAGAAGCCATGTGTGAAGAATGCTAAGAGGGGCAGAGACATTAAACAGGTTCCCGGCATCATGTGATACAGTTGAGAATCTGAAGGAATATCTCAACTGCAGTGGTCTTCCTTGAGGAGTGAACAGTGCAAGTCCAACTGGGGCTTGCATTCCTTCCCAGTCCAGTATCCCAGTGCCAGAAAAAGGAAGCCCTGTCTGGCTTTGAAAATAGGTGAGGATTCAATCCATCCAGGTGAGTCAGAAGGCTTCTGGAAATACAGGCATTCTTTTTGAGGGCCACAGCACAGGCTCTCTTGCTCACAGGCACTTGCCCTGCACTCCATAAAGGGACAATGAATTGGGAGTTGCCAAAGACACTCAGGGAGAAACAGTTGTGTGGCTTCAGGGGGAGGGCTTGAGGGATAGCCCTCCATTGTCCCTGTGTTGAGCTCTCTTCCAAATGGCCAGTGGAGAGGGTCATCTTTATTGTGTTGAGCCCTCTCCCCACATGGCCGAAACTGAATCTGCATTAGCCTGGTAAACACCCCTTGCTCCATCGTGATGACTCTTTGAGGCCCCATTCCACCCAACTCCCACATCACCAGGTGCTATTACTGTGGCAGGAAGCTGGCCTTAAACTGCATTAGAGTCTTTCTGAAACAACTCTCAAGGGTTCACAAGCTCAAGGACAATGATAGCTGGCCTCAATATGTCCTGTGCTTAGTGGCCCCAGGCTAAGCACTGACACCAAATCTGAATCTCCATTAGCCTGTTGAACACCACTCACCCCACCCTGGTGACTAAGTGAGACCCTACCTCAGCCAAATTGTATACTGCCAGAGGCTCTTTCAGTGGCTGAGACTTACAGGCAGCTGGCAGGTGATGACAGCCCTTGGGGTACCCTGTGCCTTTTTCTGAGCTTCCCCAAGCCTGGTACTGGTGGCAGCCTACAGTGGTTTGCAGCATGGCCTCTCCAACTGGACTGCAGGTCCAGTTCAGGCAAATAATTTTGTAGCTCCTACCAAGTGGCTCACAGCTGGTCACAGGCAGTCTGATACTTTGACCTGCACTGGAACCACTCCCAACAAGACCTAGAACCAGCACGAACAATGGCTAACTGGTTCTAGGTCTTGTTGATGACCACAACAACCACACAGTTAGTTCCGCAAGCAGCACACCCAAAAGGTGGCCATGGCAGGCACCAGATCCCACTGGGGCAAAACCCACTCCATGTAGTCAGCCCCTGCACGGATCATGCAGTATGGTTGTGGCAAGTCCTCACAGCCAGTCAACCTGAGGGTCAGTGCCACCCACTGGCATGTCAACAGCAACCAAGTCTCAACTAAAACAGGAGGGTATATTCAACCCACACAAGGGACACTCCTGAAACACCTGGCTCTGAGGATCAGGGAGACTGTGTAGCATCTACTATATAAAGTCACCTTGACAAGACTGGGTGATGTAACAGATCTACTTAATATATAAAACAAACCTAAAGAGGCAGCCAAAATGAGGAGAAATATGTCCCAAAATAAAGGAGAAAACTCTAAAAAGAAAAGAAAAACTAAACAATACAGGGAAAAGATGGTGGCAAGGTAGATGGGAGCAGAGAGCAGCTCTTCTTGTGCCCAGCTGGACCACCTAGCTGATCTGAGGAACAGAGTGAACAGCCAATGGAATCCCAGCTTATAGGAAGTTTGGAAACAAAAAACTGTAGAAGACACTGAAAAGCAGATAGTGAAGAGACTGCACTGGAATGGTAAAGTCTCTGAGATCTGTGTAGGGACCTAGGCCACTGTGGCCCTTGGCCTGGCACCTGCCCCAGCACATAGGGAGGAGGGTTAGATCACCAAACCCTTCTCCTGCCAGAGCAGGGAGGGCAGCCCAGCACCAGGAGGGATCTGGATGCTTGAAGTTGCTGGGGAAAATAGAGATGAGGTGGGAGACACACAAAGATGGTATATATAGCTGCTGGGACTGTGGAGGCCAGCGCCAGAGAAAGTGGGGTGCCAGCAACACCTGGGGAAGGGAGAAGAGTGGGGCTATGTCAGACCTTGACCTGGATAATCTTCAGACTGGTTAGAAAGTTGTGTTGTGTGAAAGAACATGTGCTTGTTAAGAACAGCAGGCAGCTGCTTTGTAAGGAACTTGCAAGCATTGGCTGGCTCACCCCAAGGGTGATTTGAACAACATGCCCAGAGGGTGAGCAGCTGATTAGAGCCAAGTGCCCAAACTTGATTTGAGCTGTGCAACCAGAGGCTGAGTGGCTGATTGGAACCATGTGCCTGGGCTTGACTCATACTGCGCACCCAGAGGCTAACTGATGTGAGCCAGGCAGCTCACTGAGGACTGGGCAACTGTGAATATGGTGGCCCAAACTTGGTCCCCATACTCTCAAAACCATAGGAAGACAGAAAAGGGAATACCAGCCCCTCCTGTGTCCTGTGGCATCCAGGAAGACCAGTAGAACTCACTCAATGGGTTTAAAGTCACCAAGAGGCTTTTTATTCTTTCTTCTCTCTTTTCTTCCTTTTTTTTTTTCTTCTCCCAAGGGAGACAATAAGACGTGGAGGTACAAAAGGTCCAGAGACAGATGGAAAGGGGGAGCACAAGACTAACTCCAAAATTGAGAAACTCAGAAAAATGTCACTTTGCTATCCCATAGAACTGGCATTTTCTTGTTTATGTGTATTATTATTATCTTTTCATTACTTTTATCACTTTTATTTTATTAGTATTTTTAAAATTTTTCTTCCTTATGTTTAGTTTTCTTCATTTTATTTATCTGTTTAATTGCATTGTTTGACTGGTTCCTTATTCTCACTTTACTGTATTTTAATTTTCCTTTTTTCACAACACCTGTGTTCCAATAGCACACTACTCTTGATCATACACTTTCTATTCTGGTTATCCAAATCATATATTTCTTGTCATATTATTGTTGTTCCAGTACTATTGTAAATAATAGATGTTCCATATAATTGCACATACTACACAGCAATCCTCCATGATCTTAGCCCATTTCACTTTACTCCTGAGCATTATTATTGTGATGGTTAACTCTAGTCTCTCTCACACTATGCCTACTTTCTATCCTTTACTCTCATTACATCTCGTCATCTAACCTTGCACAAGCATTCTGTTTTCTGGATTCAGGTCACAATATTTCCCCCCTCTGATGAGAGTCTTAAATCTCTTTCACCTTTTATAAAAAGTGGCTAGTTGGGTGCAACACCATAGTCAATGCTATACCTACGCAAAAAATCTGCTATCTCCTCTCCTTGCTGGGACTTGAAACCTCATAAAATACTCTCCTGTTGTCTTAATCCATATTGCCTACCCCTTCCCACTGACCACTTACAAGAATGGGGGGAACTGTGAACATCAGTATACCTGCTGGAGGATAGAAACCACCAAAAAAGGAACCGCCAAATGGTAGGAACCCAAGTACTACAAGAAAGCCCACACATAAAGAAGAAAAGACAAATCTAGAGTGTTCAGACAAGGAGATCAAAGAGCCATACTACTGAACGCTATAGAATTCCTACCATACAAGTTCACATTACAAAGACAGCTGGCAAAGTAAAACATCAGGAAGTGCAGAAAGAAATAAAAAGAGTCATCTAAAATGGGGAGATGAAAAAAGAACATGCAATCAAAAGGAATGGAAGGCTCCATACTAAAAGAACTAAATGAAATGGAGGTAAGCAAACTATCAGATATACAATTCAAAATAATGGTTATAAAGATGCTCAAGGAACTCACAGACAACTACAAGGAACTGAGTGAAAACTATGTCAGCATGAAAAAGGAAATAGAAACTATAAACAAAAACCAGGAAAAAATGAACAATAAAGTCTCAGAAATAAAAAGCATATTAGAAAGAATTACAAGCAGGCTGGATGAAGCAGAGTATAGAATCACTGAGCTGAAGGACAAGGTAGAAAAAAAAACACCCAGAATGAACAAGAAAAGAAAAAGAGTCTCAGAAAGAATGAACAGGTGGTAAGGGATCTTCAGGAAAACATGAAATGGGGTACTAAGGATACCAGAAGATGAAGAAGAGGAACAAGGGATAGAAAACCTGTTTGAAAAAGTAATGATGGAAAACTTCCATAATGTGATGACAGAAAAAGTCACACAAATCCAGGAAACACAGAGAGTCCAATTCCAGAGGAACCCAAAAGGCCCACTTCAAGACACATCAAAATTAAAATGGCAAACATCCAAGACAAAGAGAAAATTTCAAAAACAGCAATGGAGAAACAGGAAGTAACATACAAGGGAGCCCCAATAAGGCTAGCAGCTGACTTCTCAATGAAAATGCTCCAAGCCAGAAGAGAATGGCAAGAAATATTCTAAGTAATGAAAATGAGAGGTTTCCAGCCAAGGTGATATTACCCAGTGAGGCTCCCTATTAAAATGGAAGGCCAAATAAAGGGCTTCCCAGACAAAATAAGCCTTAAAGAATACACCTCCACCAAACCAGCTCTGAAAGAGATGCTAAAGGTTCTGCTTTAAGAAAAGGAAGAAAAAGAGTGAGAGAGAAAGGAACACTGGTACCAAAAAATGGTGATGAATAAGTACCTATCGATAATAACCTTAGGGGTAAATGGATTAGATGCTCCAATCAAAAGACATAGATTAGCTGAATGGATAAGAAAGCATGATGCACATATATGCTGCGCACAAGAGTCTCACCTTAAAACAAAAGACCTTCAGAGACTGAAAGTGAATGGCTGGAAACAAATATTACAAGCAAATGGACAGGAGGAAAAAAAGGCCAGGGTAGAAATACTCATATCAGACAAAATAGACTTCAAAAAAGGGTTAGAAAGTCGCTTTATAATACTCAAAGGAAGCACCCATCAAGAACACATAAAACTGTAAAAACATATGCACCCAATCTACAAACACCCAAACAAATATAGATCAAATTGACTTAACTGATATACATAGAGCCTTTCATCCCAAAGAAGTAAAATACACATCATTTTCAAATGCATATGGAACATTTTCAAAGATGCACGACATGATAGGACACAAAACAAGCCTCAACAAATTCAAGAAAATTGAAATCATATCAAGCATTTTCTCATATCACAAGGGACTGAATCTCAAGGAAAAAACTCAAAACACTCAAACTCATGGAGTCTGAATAACATGATACTAAGGAATAAATGGGTCAAGAATGAGATCAAGGAAGAAACCAAAAATTTTCTGGAAACAAATGAAAATGAATTCACAACAACCCAAAACTTATGGGACACACTGAAGGCAGTCCTAAGAAGGGAGTTCATAGCTATACAGGCATACCTCAAAAGGATATAAACATTTCAAATAATCAACCTAATCCTACATTTACAAGAACTGGAGGAAGAACAACAACAACAACAAACAACAAAAAACATCTTGAGCAAGTAGAAGGAAAGAAATAATCAGGATCAGAGCAGAATTAAATGACATAGAGGCTAAAAGCACAATTCTGAGGATCAATAAATCTAGGAGCTGGTTCTTTGAAAAGATAAACAAAATCAACAAGTGTTTAACCAGACTCATCAAGAAAAAAGAGAGAGGACACAAATAAATACAATCAGATGAAAGAGGAGGGATTACAACTGATATCACAGAAATGCAAAGGATTCAAAGAAGTTTTTGTGAGGAACTATATGCCAAGGAGTTTGAAAACTGAGGTAAAATGGACAGATTTCTAGACAAATATAATCTTCCAATACTGAATGAAGAAGAAGCAGAAAGCCTGAACAGACTAACAACAGCTGACAAAATTGAAGCAGTAATCAAAAAACTCCCAACACACAAAAGCCCTGGACCAGATGGTTTGACAGGAGAATTCTACAAAGCATTGAAGGAAGAGCTAACCCCTATCTGTCACAGACTATTCCAAAAAAAATCCAAGAAGATGGAAGACTCCCAAACTCTTTTTATGAAACCAACATCATCCTAATCCCAAAACCAGATAAAGACACAACAGAGAAAGAAAACTTCAGGCCAATATTGCTGATGAACATAGATGCCAAAATACTCCACAAAATATTGACAAACCACATCTAGTAATACATTAAAGAGATCATACACCACGACCAAGTGGGATTCATCCCAGGGATGCAAGGATGGTACAATATTAGTATATCAATATTAATATTAGAAAATAAGTATATGTAATACATCATATAAACAAAAGGAAAGACAAATATCAGGTGATCATATCGATAGATGCAGAAAAAGCATTTGATAAGGTTCAGCACCCATTTATGATAAAAACACTCAACTAAGTGTGAACAGAGGGAGCATTCATCAATATGACAAAGGTCATATATGAGAAACCTACAGCTAGCATCATACTCAATGGGGAAAAACTAAAAGCTTTCTTACTAAGATCAGGCACAAGACTAGAATGTGTGCTTCCACCACTCTATTCAACATAGTATTGGAAATCCTAGACACAGTGGTCATACAAGAAAGAGGAATAAAAGGCATCCAAATTGGAAAAGGGGAAACAAAAGTGTCATTGTTTGCAGATGACTTGGTAGTGTACATAGAAAATCCTATAGACTCCACCAAAAAATTACTCGACCTAATAAGTGAATTTGGCAAAACAGTGGGATACAAAGTCAATATTCAGAAATCAAAGGCATTTTTGTATACCAACAATGAAATATCAGAAACAGAAATCAGGAAAAAAATCCCATTTGATATAGCAACAAGAAAAATAAAATACCTGCACTCAGGAAACTATACAACACTGAGCAAAGAAATTAAGGAAGACACAAATAAATGGAAGTACATACTGTGTTCATGGATTGGAAGTGTTAACATCATCAAAATGTCCATACTACCCAAAGCAATTTACAGATTCAATAGAATCACTATTAAAGTACCAATAGCATATTTCAAAGATATAGAACAAACACTTCAAAAACTTACATGGAACCATAAATGACCCCAAATAGCTGCAGCAACTTTGAGAAAGAAGAACAAAGTCAGAGGGATCACAATACCTGATAACAAACTGTATTACAAGGCCACCATAATCAAAACAGCCTGGTACTGGCATAAGAATAGACACACGGACTAATGGAAAAGAATAGAGCACCCAGAAATAAATCCAAGTCTCTACGGTCAAGTAATATTTGACAAAGCATAAAATAGAGTAAAAAAAAAAGCGTCTTCAACAAATGGTGTTGGGAGATCTGTACAGCCACATGCAAAAGAATGAAACTTGGTCAACAACTTACACCACACTCAAAAATAAATTCAAGGTAGATAAAAAATAAATATAAGCAGTGACATCATAAAAGTCCTTCAGGAGAACATAGGCAGGAAAATCTCAGATAGTCCATA